>PVIW01002832.1:162210-196289 GCA_004026585.1 Noctilio leporinus
TGATGGGCACTTAGGCTGTTTCCAGCACTTGGCTATTGTAAATAGTGCCGCTATGAACATAGGTGTGCATAGGTTCTTATGAATTGGTGTTTCAGGATTCTTTGGGTATAGTCCAAGTAGTGGAATTGCTGGATCAAAAGGCAGTTCCATTTTTAGTTTTTTAAGGACACCCCATACTGTTTTCCACAGTGGCTGCACCAGCCTACATTCCCACCAACAGTGTATGAGGGTTCCCTCTGCTCCACATCCTCGCCAACACTTGTTGTTTGTTGTTGATGATTGCCATTCTGACAGGTATGAGGTGGTATCTTATTGTGGTTTTAATTTGCATCTCTCTGATGACTAATGATGTTGAGCATTCTTTCATATGCCTCTGGGCCCTTTGTATATCTTCCTCAGTGAGTTGTCTGTTCAGGTCCTTTGCCCATTTTTTAATTGGGCTGTCTGTCTCCCTGGTGTTGAATTGCATTAGTTCTTTATATATTTTGGAGATCAAACCCTTGTCTGAGGTATCATTGGCAATTATGTTTTCCCATACCGTTGGTTCCCTTTGAATTTTGCTGATATTTTCTTTAGCTGAACAGAAACTTTTCAATTTGATATAGTCCTATTTGTTGATTTGTTCTTTTATTTCCTTTGCCCTTGGTGAAGTATCAGTAAACATATTTTTGCGTAGGATATCCGAAAGTTTACTGCCTATAGTTTTCTCCAGGACCTTTATGGTGGCACTGCTTATGTTTAAATCCTTTATCCATCTTGAGTTTATTCTGGTGTATGGTGTAAATTGGTAGTCTAGTTTTATCTTTTTGCATGTTGCTGTCCAGTTCTCCCAACACCATTTGTTGAAGAGACTGTTTTTACTCCATTTGATGTTCCTTCTCCCTTTGTCAAATATTAGTTGACCATAGAATCCTGGGTTAATTTCTGGGCTCTATTCTGTTCCATTGATCTATATGTCTATTCTTATGCCAGTACCAGGCTGTTTTGATGACAGTAGCCATGTAGTATTGTTTGAAGTCCAGTATTGTGATTCCTCCTACCTTGTTCTTCTTTCTCAAGATTGCTGTGGCTGTTCGTGGGTGTTTTTGGCTCCATATGAATTTTTGAAGTGTTTTTTCTATTTCTGTGAAGTTTGTCATTGGTCAGCTGCTTTTTTTATGGGTGTTCTTTACATTTCTTTAGAGTTGTAAAACATTAACAACAACAACAAAAAGGTTAATATTTTGTGATGTGAAAATTGTAAGAAATTTATGTTTCAATGTCCATCAGGAAGAGTTTGTTGGCACACAGCCCTGCTCAGGTGTCATGTGAGGTCTCTGGTGACTTTTACACGGCAGTGGCTGAGTCAAGTATTTGCAGCAGAAGCCACAGGCCCACAACACTGAAAATATTTGTCACGTGACTTTTACAGGAAAAGTTTGCCATCTCCTGGTATAGTTCTGGGCACTTGGGCGTTTGTTGTTGTTTTGGGTTTTTGTTTGTTTGTTTGTTTGTTTTTTTGGTTTTTGGTTTTTGGTTTGGTTTGGTTTTTGGAGAAAGAGGGTACCTTGTTCATTTTACTTATACTTTGTAGGCACTCAGTAGGTTTGCTAAACTGGCTTTCTGTTATTGCTTCTAAGTCTAAAAAGTAAAACTCAAGTTGTGCTGGTACTGTGAACCAGCAAAAATAGCAAAATAAAATGATCATTAGCTCAAGGAGAGGGAAACCAGTTACAGAGACTTTCCAAGACACTTTTTCACATAAGTTCATATTTGTGTTGCAATATCTGAGAGAGTGAATAAAATGAAGTGACTTCTGGGAACAAGGCTTTGTTTCCGGGACCAGCTGAATGGGCAAATGAGTCTCAAATAGATGTTTTGGGAAATTGAACACCTGGTTTCCTGCTGGTCAGCCCGTTGCTAGTCCTGCTGTGGCACTTCAACCAAGGGTGATGGCAAGGGCTTCAGCTGCCAGGAGATCTGGCGGCAGGCATGCAGAGAAATGAGTCCACGATGTCCTGACTTTGAAGGCCCTGTTGGTTTCAAGAGATCAATCAAGTTATGAAAACTAAATGAGGATCAATATTTCCTCTGCATTAAATGTTTACAAGATAGCCAAGTGTAGGCACACTCAAGGTCACCTGGGGAACTTGCTCAACTGGGAGTTTGAGCCGGCCACCAGGCACATGGGCCCACTGTCAGGTGAGAGGCACTGAGCGGAGCCAGAGCTCCACTGCCTCCAGCAGCCCTGGGAGGCGCCTGGGGCCCCCAGCCCAGGAGCTTCCTGTGGTTGCAGGTGTGGCAGCCTTGGACCAACGCAGATGGCTGATATCTAGAGAAACTTTGACAGGCTAAGGCCCTCTCTCCATGCCCACAGGGAGGAGATGCTTTCTTAAGAGAAGTTTGGGGGTCCCTTGGGAGAGAACCCCATTCTTAACCCAAGTGTGGAGAAAGCTTCATGCAAAGCCAGAATCAAGAGTCAAGGCCACCTGTCCTTGGAAGTCAACATGCACCCTCTGTGCCCCCAAAGGCCAGCTCAAGATTCTTCAAAACTTGTTTAAACATATACATTTTTTATTATGTAATTTCCCTTTAAGCCCCACCACCATACCCAAAGCTTAATTTCATAAAGACTTTTTTTATTCCTAGCTAATCAATGGATTTTCTTTATGAATTTGGGGGGTGGAGGGATCCCCAACCAAGGCATTTTTAAAAATGGAAGCATATACCATATTCCATGAAGTGCAATGGCATTGCCTGCAGTCCAGTCTTTCATAGTAGTCCTGATAAAATAGGGTCAATTTTTCTATCATTTGTCCTTTTCCCACCCCAAAAAAGTATGATGCTAAACAAATGTTAATTGTGGTTACAGTATACTGAATTTTTTTTTCTTTTTTCTTTTTGCTGTTGAATGTGGAGGTATACCTATATGTAAAGGAAGTTTTCTCAAGAAAAAAGTTATTCTTAAAATATATTTAAAAGCATTTCGCCCTGGTTGGTGGCACAGAGGATAAGGCACCAGCCTGCGAACCCAAAGGTCACTGGTTCGATTCCCAGTCAGGGCACATAACTAGGTTGCAAGCCAGGTCTCCAGCCAGGTCTGTAGCTGGAGGCAGGTGAAAGGCAACCTTACATTGATGTCTCTCTCCCTCTCTGCCTCCCTTCCTTCCTTTCTCTCTAAAAATAATGAATAAAATATTTAATAAAAAGCATTTATAATATTGAAGCAATATTGTTTCAACATGTACACATTTTAAGTATGAGGCATTTCAACAGTAGGTTGACTACTTGGGTGCACTAGTCTGGGGCTCCTCAAAAATGTGACTTCTAATTCAGAAGCTAAACATGGGTTTAGTTTACACCATTGTTTCTAAAAAGCAAGTTACACATGAACTTTAGGAAAACATCTGTGAGGTGGATACTGCCTTAAACATAAGGTTGGAGGAAAATTACAGGGAGGTAATGGTGATTTTTTAAATGCTAGGGTTATAGTCCTTTTTTGCCATAATTTTTTTGTCCTTTTATTCTTAATTAGGGACCCTGCAGGGTGGGACAAAAGGATTCACATGGTTTTATCAGTTCCCTTCTGCCTGGAATGGCCCCATCTGTCTCGAGAAGAAAGGAGACCAGAAGAATTGTCAGCTAAGCTAAATATTTCATAGGAATTTTAGGAAGGAAGAAAGTATTTTCTTAAAAAATATGAAGTTCATGCTTTAAGTGACAGACACAATTGGGTTAAAATTAGAGCCACCTCTGGGAAAGACCATAGAATTTTAATTAGCTTATCACTCCAGCAGTTGTGACGCATCAGCAGGTTGATCCCAGAGGGGAAGCCAAGAAGTTTGTGCTGTATACACATTTTTTGTTGTTGTTGTTCAGTAGGTTTAAGTGAAAATAGGAGCTGGTGTGCAGCCTAAACAAGCTGCCTGTGAAGCCTGCCTCTAGACAGCATCCATCTGGGAAATGGAATGCCGCCTGTCCTGCGGACTTCCTCTTCCATCTGGCATTTTCGCTGGTTCTTGACTGATTTGTATTATCCTTGTCCCCTCACCCCTTCCACAGCTAATGATGCCCCTTTATTGGAATCTTTTTGCATAATTTGCTGCATCAGAGGATTTGTTTTAATTTCCCTAAATTGCACATGTTAAATTGCCCATTCTTGACTTTTTTCAGCTTTTAATTGCTCTGACCCACTTTGTGTTGAAATTTGGCCAATTTGACAGAAATGAAAGTTCTGTTTAAAGCAGTGCTTCTGAGTGTTCTGAATGTTTTTTGGGTCAGAGACCCCTTCTGAGAGTTTGAAAACTATGGGTCTTTCCCCTGGAAAAATGCATATCATATGTACACTCACGCATGCCCAGTTTAACATAAAACCACAGAAAATCCATTGCAATTCCTAGAACACATCTGTAGATCTCAGGCTGAGAATTGCATGGCTCTGGTTGAGCACAAGGGGTAAGGGCCCTGGAGGAGCCTGACATGTGGTGCAAATGCCAGGACCACATGGGAGGTGTGTTATGTGAGGGGCCAGAATGAGATGACTTTTTGTGCAAATGCATGGAATTTGATTGTGTCCCCAGAAAACCTCTCACCTTTGCTATCCGCCCTCAGTCACCTCGACCATGCTGGAGCCCTGTGATGGGCTCTGGGCTCTCCACATGCCAGACCTTGGGCTGATGGTCAAGAGGCAGAGAGCCAGTGTTTCTGGAAGAGGCTGAGACAGCACAAATAGGACTTAGCATTCAATAAAACATGACTTAGCTCAGTGAGAAAGGGGCGGAGCCAGGGCCTGGGATTTGCCCTGTTCTAAGCAGAGGGAAAGATACTTGTGTGTTTGATCCCACTTGAAGTCGCTGGGTACATTGAGCTGGGAGCATCTTTTCCCTATTCACCTCAATGTGATTAATCTTTATATATACATATATATATATGTGTGTGTGTGTGTGTGTATGTATTTGATTATACTGTCACAGTTGTTCCAAATTCTTTTCCCTTTACTCCCCTCCACCCAAGCCCCCATTCCTTCCCACAGTCCAGTTCATGTCTATGGTTTGTGCATATAAGTTCTTTGATTTCACCCTTTTTTTCCCATCATTCTTAATTTCCCCCTGTCTATTTTGTACCCAGCAACTATGTTTCCTAATCCCTGAACCATTTTCCCTATTTTGCCCCCTTTCTCTTCCCAGCTGATAATCCTCCTAATGATCCCCATACGTGCCTTTCTGGTCCTATTCTGTTTGTTTGCTTGGTTTGTTTTTATGTTTTAGGTTCTGTTGTTGATAGTTGTGAGTTTGTTGTCTTTTTAATGTTCAAAATTTTGACCCTCTTTTTCTTTAAAAAAAATCCCTTTAACATTTCATATAATAGTGGCTTGGTGATGATGAACTCCTTTAGCTTGTCTGGGAAGCACTTTGCCCTTCCATTCTAAATGATTGCTTGCTGGATAAAGTAATCTTGGTTGTAAGTCCTTGCTTTTCATCACTTTGAACATTTCTTGACAGTTTCTTGCCTGCAAAGTTTCTCTTGAGAAATCAGCTGATAGTCTCATAGGAACCTCTTTGTAGGTAACTCTCTTATTTCCTCTGCTGCTTTTAAGATTCTCTCTTTATCTTTAAGCTTTGACATTTAATTTTGATTAAAATGTGGTTCAGTTTGGATTTAGCTTGTTTGGGACTCTCTGTGCTTCCTGGACTTGTATGTCTATTTCCTTTGCCAAATTTGGGAAGTTTTCCTTCATTATTTTTTCACACAAGTTTTCAATTTCTTGCTCTTCCTCTTCTTCTTCTAGCACCCCTATGATTTGGATGTTGGCATGCTTAAAGTTGCCGCAAAAGTTCCCAAGGCTCTCCTTGTTTTTTTTTGTTTCCACTTTCTATGCCGATTGATGGTTTATTTCTTCCTTATGTTCCAAATTGTTGCTTTGAACACCATTTTCCTTCCCTTCACCATTGGTTTTGTGTGGATTGTCCATTATTTCACTTGGCCTACCCTTCACTTCTTCCTTTACATGTTTACTGTATTTAAGCATGTCTCTCAAGTCTGTGAGCATCTTTATTACCAGTGTTTTACACCGCGCATCTGTCAGGTTGGCAATCTGTTCATATGTCAGGCTGACTATTTCTTTGTTTCTTAGTCAGCCACTGGGACCTTGATTTGTTCCCATTTTTGAGTCATATTTCTTTGTCTCCACATCTTGACAGGCTCCTGTGTTTGCCTCTGTGGCTTAGGTAGTTTTGTCGCACCTGTTACATTGTAAGGGGTGGAGCTTTAGGAATTCAGCAGTGTGACCCCTTTTACCAGGTAGTGGCACTGTATGTGGGGAAGGGGTCTGAGAGGGAACTGTGCTGCTTGCTTAGCACTCACCGTTTTTCCAGGCACTTCTGCTTCCTGTATAGGACTAGCTCCTCTCTAGTTGTTGCCCTGTTTGTGGTTCCCAGAGTGGGTGGGTCTGCAGACATTTCAAGACCATGGGGGCCTCTAAAAAAACTGACTGTCCTGTGAGACCAGTAGTTTCTTGTTCCACCCCAAACCCCACTATTTTTCAGTCAGAAGCAATGTGGCTTTATTAACCACCACCACCCCCGCCCAGACTCTGGTGCTGGAACCATGAGCTGCACAGTCTGGTCTAGTTGTAGGAGCACTCTCCAGGTGTCCGTACTGTGACCGCTCTTTGCATCGGCCAACCCCTGACACTCTAACACCACAGCTGCTGCACCACCAACCTGCACTGGCAATCCATTCATGTCCTCTCTGTCCTGGTTCTGTCCCTCCTACCTGTCTAGATGAGTATTTTTTCCTTCTATCTTTGGTTTGTTGGACTTCTGTGCAGGTTGGTATTCAGGAATTTCTGGTTGTCTCTAGTTTTGTGGTAGATGTATTGTTTATGGTTGTGGAGGGAAACGCAGCATGTCTATCTACGCCTCCATCTTGGATATCTTCTCAATGTGACTTATCTTTAAGTGCTAACAAATAGTTAGCAGTCCTTCAATAGATCAGCCCCTAGCAAACCTCACTTAGGATTTATTCTAGGCTCTTCCCCAGTCACCACCAGTTGTGTGACTTTGGGCATCCTTACCTGCCTCCCGTAGCCTCAGTTAGCTCATCTATGGGAATACTAATATTTTCCTCTTGGAGTTGTGATGCATCTGTGTCTTAAAGCTGTGTAGTGAATGCCTGGCTCCTTCTCCACATCCCAGGACCCAGATGCCTCTCCTTCCTGGCCAGGGTGGCATCGGCCTACACTGTCTTCTGGGGGAAAATTGGGAGTAAGATGAGCACAGAGCTATCTTCAGACACTGTCAAGGCGAGGTCCTGAGGTGATGGGAGAGGCCTGCAAGTGTCATCAGGCCTGATGCCTGAGTGATGGTGTATAGAAATAGATACTTTAAGTACTAACTAAAGAACAAATACCCAACTAACTGCACCAGCATGATCGCTTATCCTGGCTCAAAAGCTTGGTGTCTGAACTGTCATGGAAATGTGCTTGTGTTTCTGAAAACTCTGACAGTGATGTTCTTACCATTGAAGCAGCTATGACCTCGGAAAAACCAAAAGCTCCATGAAAAGGAGTCTTTCTTTTGAGCTCCACATATGCTCTCTCTAAAGGTTTGCTAACAAAGAAATCTGGTGAGGGAGGGCAGTGATGTTCCATTGAGGGTTCATGGGACTTCGTTGAATGACTGTTTGCTATGTTTGTGTATAAGGAGGATCCTGCTGTCTCCTCACTGCCTGAGGGCTGGGATCATCCCCTCCCCTTTCCTTCTAGAGGAAATATCTAGGGTGATTGCTGCAACATTGACCAACCTCAACAAAGTCTGAATATGGGGTAGAGGATTGGGGTAGGGCAGAGAGGCCACTTGCTTAAAATAGATAGCACCTACCATTGCCAGGATCCCTTATGTCCTAGGTCCAGGTAACTTTGCCTGTGGCTGAGTTCTGATTTAGGAGTTCTCTAAGACTGATATTTGGGGTAGCTGTTTTGCTTACAGGAAAGGTCTGAGTTCTAAGTAGCAAATAACTTGGGAAAATTAGTTTTTATCCATTATTAATGATAATAATAATAATAAAGTAGTAAGTTATTTATTGAGTCAAGAACAATACTGGACAGTTGACACATACCAACCCATCATCTCACAAAACATTGAATGCCACTTAACAAATGGGAATACCTTGGCTTAAAAATTGAACCAAAGTTATTCAGCCTTATTGTGGTAGAGTCTTAGCTCATACCCACATCTTTCTCACTTGACTCCCAGGGTCCTTCTGCCATTTCCTCTCTTGTTTCACAGTGCCTTAAACCTATCATACATCCATAACTACTGTGACAAGTTAGTTAAAGAAAATGAATAAGTGAATAAAAGAATAATAAACTAACATGGTTTTTGTTTGGCAATTAGTAAGTTGTTTTACAGATAAAGTTTTCTGGTTTTCAGTTTCCTTTGGCCTCTGATATTCCCAGAAGAATTCAGAATAAAGATGCTTGCATTACAGACCTGATGACTAATTTTTTAATGTTCTGAAAATTTTATTAGTGGTAGGGGTGGTGGACCTAAACACATGGCCCAATACTTGTCTTATGGTAACAATAGAAAATAATATTTTTAATGGGATTATTCTGGAAAAATCCATAAGGGATAGTTTCCATGGTTATAGGTTTAGTCTGTGTTCTTTAATGTTTAATTCTTTGCCATAAACACTGTGGGTTAGAGAATATGTGCCCTCTATGGAAAGTGGTCACATCAGCCTGGCTCACTGTGGTACCCTCAGCACCTGAATAGGGCCAGGAGCACAGTAGGGACTCAACATGTACTTAGTGACTACTGGGCCTGACCTAGAAGCCAATATTTCAGGAAACCCTATTCTTTGCTCAAAGCATTGAACCCAGGTAGGTTCATTGTTGCCTCTTCTTGTGTTTTCCAGAAACAGAACAGGTGCTAGAGGGTTCATAGGTCTGAGCAGTTCACAGTGGACCTCACACCTTATCTATCACCTTATCTTCTCATGTCCTCATGCACCCCGGGTGCCTTACCTTTGTCCTATTCCAAAAAGGGCTCAAGGAAGTGCCCCCAGAAGCAGCATGATTAGGTGAGATACAAGGATGTGGTCTGGGCTGGGTCCTCTGGTGCCTGGCTCTGCAGGCGCGGCCACATAAAGTCAGTACTCATCTGAGGCATCAGTTAGACCAGACTTAAATCACATGGCCTAAAATCAAAAAAGGTTCTTTGGCTGTGCTTGTTTAGGTCGCTAATGCCTTGTGGGGTCAGCTGGTCCCTGGCTCTGCCCCATATCCCTCTGTACTCCCAGAAATGCAAAGCTAGTTCCCCTGGGCAGCCAGGACTGGAGAGGCAGGGGAAGTGGAGTTATCACTGAAGTGGAGCTGAGCTTTGGCCTAGACAGGTGCCTCCCTCCTGGAAAAGTATCCTTGTTCTCTGGGACATGGTGATTGTTACAGTTGCAAGGAAGAGCTAGTTCAGTGCTCTGGCTGTCCTTTTTGGAGTGCCGTTGTCCTAGGAGGAAAGCGGGAAGGCCCCTCAGTGCTGGGGGTACCAAGGCCTACTCTGGGCATGGCTACTGGGCCCCACACTGGATCCCCAACTTGCAGACAGCAGTCTGTCCCATC
The DNA here is from genome assembly GCA_004026585.1 of Noctilio leporinus. Lineage (NCBI taxonomy): Eukaryota > Metazoa > Chordata > Mammalia > Chiroptera > Noctilionidae > Noctilio > Noctilio leporinus. Next base: position 171,809 of record PVIW01002832.1, read on the forward strand.
AAGGTGACCCCAACAACCAAGCACCGAGCAGGGGCTGAGTCCATGAGACCATTCCTATCCATTTCTTCTCCCTTCCCTCCCAGCACCCACCCATCCCTCTTCAGTCTGTGCCTTGGGGCATCGAAGTTCCCTGTGGAGGAAGGCCATGAAGCTACCATATCCCAGTTGGGCCATATCTCTGTCCTGCTTTGGCTGGCCTCTGGAACGCAGCCCCACAGCCAACCCTCCCCACCCCTGACTTGCCATCCACCTGGATATTACCTGGGCTGAGCTGTCTGAGCTCCTCCCCTGGTGCTATGCTAGGTGAGGACAGGTGAGCCAGCACTACAGGAAGGAAAACTGACTGGTAGAGGATAGATGCAACTGCTTGTGTTTTTTGTCTTGTTTTGAAATGATAGGAACTTAAGCCACAGGGAAAAAGAAATTGCCACTGCCTAACTGTCTTGTGCCTCACATCCTCAAGGTGAGTGGAAAGTCCATTTTTGATGCCCATCAGAAGTAATGGGCAGTGGGCTGCAGGATGGGACCCAGGGGAAGCAGCAAAGAGCCCTGGATAGACTTTCTCAGGTCAGGGGATGTCACCTGCTGCAATAGGCGCAGGGACCAGACTGCTTAAGTTGTCTGTGGACTTCTGGACACTGTGATGGGCCCTGATCCAGCTAAGTGCTGCCAGCCTGGTTAGAAGTGCAGTGAGTAGAATGGTAACAACAGAGCAGGAAACTGTTCCCAGCTGAGAGCTGGGCTAGTCAAGTGAGAATACAGACCAAAACTCAGTCCCTCAGCCTCCTAGGAGTCTGCGGTTGAAAGCCTGCTCATTGGCTAAGCCTGCTTAATATTTTGCTCACACAACTCATGGAAACCAAGAGGCTGACATGCGGCAGAAGCTAGCAGAGAACATTCCCCTTTCTCCTCCACCCTGTTCAATTTCTGAGAAGTGGAGAGATGAGACCAGGTGGTGTGGACTGAGCATCTCCACCTGGACGAAGTCTGGTCCTATACTGCCTTCCTAAAAAGATGGGTCTGGGGGTTTGTCAAGGGTCATTCACTTGGCTCCAGGAGAGATCCCAGGAAGAACAATGGCCCTTGTCTAACACTGTTTGGGTCAAGAAAGGGTTTCCTTAGTAGGTGTTCAGTTCCATGTGAAAATGTACACTAGCCCTAGCTGGTGTTGCTCAGTGGACCAAAAGGGTCACTGGTTCAATTCCCAGCCAGGGTACATGCCTAGGTCTCCAGCCAGGTCCCCAGTTGTGGGCATGTGAGAGGCAATCACGTATTGGTGTTTCTCTTCCTGTTTCTCCCTCCCTTCCCCTCACTCACTCACTCAATAAATAAATAAATAAGATATTTTTTAAATGTACACTAATTGTTTTAGGTATACCTGAAGCAGCTTTGCGGGGCGGGGGGGGGGGGGGCAGTTAGAGGTCACAGAACCTTTAGTTTGCTGATACGCACACAAATGAGAAAGGTGCACAGAATGTTTCCTACATGCTTTTTTGCTCTTTGAGTGACAGCACAAAATGGTATGAGGTTTTTTGTGTCTGACAACAGTGTCCTGAGGGGAGGGGCTCTTTGTGCCCTAGGTTGTTAGCAGTGGAATTGGCTTCACTAAGGTTTATTACAGGAATGCCTTTTGTTGTCTATCAAGGTGGCCTTGCCCCGAAAGAGCACTGGAAACAAGTCTGTGGAGGGATTTTCATGGATCTCACAGGGCTTGCTGTAGCCAAGGGGGTGCTTGGCAGAAAGGGAGTGAGGTGTGGCTGATGTGGAGAGATTTCTACAGATGTTACCTGAGCCCCAAGCCCAGCTCCTCGCTCTCCTTGAAATGAGATGGGAGCAGAAGTCTGGAGACTCAAACCCCAGAGTTTTGGAAATGGTATCAATGACAGGCATGGTCACTACCTCCTCTTGGAACTTTGGCCTTTGTGACCCTGCTCAGCTGCTGAACTTCAGACATTCCCATCCCTATGACATGCTGGCCCTTACCTGGTTGTTATGATGCTGTTTGAGGGTACCCAAGTTATTTGGGTGAAGAACAGAATGTCGCATAAAATAAGCATTGGCACAGATTTAATTCACCCAACTTTGTAAAAGATAAAAATGATGTAGGAATCGGCAAGCTCTTTAAAAAGGGAGGGGTTTAGGGGGGACCCAGCATTCCCCCTCTTGAAGTGCCATTTGGTTGGGGTTTTGGTAGAAAAGTGGTACAGAGGGTGTGTTCTGTAAGATGCAAACTCAGGTCTTAAGTTGTTGGAACAATTTAACTTGGGGCAAGCATAAAATGTGTAGAAATAGAAAATGCATAAACTGTGGCAGTGTATAACGGATGCTGTCTGTGTTCTGGACATAGGGTCCCTCCAGCCTTGCACCCGGTGCTGCTGCATGCACCCTGATCGCCCTGTCACCAAGCCCTTGTTTCCTCTGGCTCAGGGAGCCCTCTTCCTCCAGTCCCAGGGAAGTCCCCTTCAGCTCAGCCCAGGAAGGATGTCATACCACCAGGGGTCTGTGTTGGAGGACACCCATCTGTGTGGGGTTGTCAGAGCCTTATTCTGCCTTCATCCCCAATTCATGGTCCTCTTTGTTTCCTAAGTAACTAGGGCAGTGCTGGGATTTAGACAGGCAATTAACATAAGAGGAAGTGGAACTGTGGAGTTGTGGAATGAGATTGTCAGGGTTGACCTCAGGAGGTGAAAGGCCCTGAAACCACCTTCCCCTGCTGTTGAGCAGCTGCCTGAAATCCGACCACGAGAATATAATTCTCTATTTTAAGCCACAGTGGAAACCTGACCCCTGAGAAAGGCAACACGACAAATTCTATGAATCACTCCCACCTCTTGGTGACTGGATTTATCTGACTCCCCTAAGGAGATAGGGGACGGCATGAGGATTTTTATGTGAGTAGGGTGAGAGCACAGATCACTGGAGGCTCCCAAAGGTTGTTTTAGTCCTACTTTACATTTTGGGGTTGTTTGCTGTGGAGTTTTTATTGTGGTAAAACACACATAACATAAAATGTACTATTTTAACCATTTTAAGTGTATAAAGCAGTAGCATTAAGGATGTAAACATCCTTGTACTACCGATCATCTCCAGAACTTTTTCATCTTGCAAAATGGCAACTCTGAACCCATTAAACTATAAATCCTTATTCTCTCTCCCCATAGCCCTTGGCAACCACCATTCTACCTTCTGTCACTATGAATTTGGCTACTCTAGGTAGTTCATATAAATGAAATCCTACAGTATTTGTCCTTTTGTGATTGGCCTTTTTCATTGACTATAATGCCCTCAAGTTCTTCCATGTTATAGCACATGTCAGAATCTCCATCCTTTTTACAGCGGAATAATATTACATTATACGTATATGCCACATTTTGTGTATCCATTTCTCATCAATGAACATTTGGATTATTTCTACTTTTTGGTTATTATAAATAATGGGGCTGTGAACATGAGTATAGAAATAGTTTTGGAGTCTGCTCTCAAATTATTTGGGTTATATAGTCAGAAGTGGGATTTCTGGATCATTTGCTAATTCTGTGTAAGTTTTTGAGGAATCTCCATACTGTTTTCCAGAATGGTTGCACCATTTTACATTCCCACCAGCAGAGCACAAAGATTCCTATTTCTTACATTTTTGCCATCCTAATGATGGTAAAGTGGTACCTCATGGTGGTTCGAATTGGCATTCCCTAATGATTAGTGATGTTAAGCACCTCTTCACTTGTTTATTGGCTGCCTGTATATCTCCTTGCTTTGCATTTTGTTTCAAACTTGCGGTGGATATTGATGTGTGTGATCTGATCAATCAGTGATGGAAGACAGTGTGTCAGGCAGCTGGCTTAGGAGCATCTGCTGGAAAGTGGTGAGTCCTCAATGAGATACCCGTCCCCACATTGTGCTAGAGCCAAAGGAGGCTTGCTTGCTGTGTTCCTCACTTCACTTCTCAAGTGCCCCTCTTTGGCTCAGTCAAAATGATCTAGGATTCTGGGTGTGGCCTGTATTGTCTCTTCTCTGTTTCTGTGTGGCTCTAAATTAATAGTTTTATTCTTTGCTATGGTATGGTTCCCTGTCCTCCTGTCATCCTAAATGACTGAGAGGCATAGGAGTCCGAAGACAGCAAACCTGATGCACAAACACTGTAGGTGTGCCAACATGGTTCAGGCGATGGGGTGGGGGCAGGGAGCAAAGGCCTTCCAGGGTGCTGTACCCAAGGGAAGCCAGAGCTTCCCTTTGAATCTGCGACACCCTGCCAGCCTCCTGAGGGCAAATTGCTGCTCTTCTTTTCCTCAGGGGAGCTGTGTCTCCTTCCGGTGTTATCATTGATTGATGAAACAGAAATCCTCCAGGGGGCTTTTTGATACTGATAGCCAAACCTGTTCTCTCAGGCTCTCTTCTCCCTCATCACTCACAAGGCAGAAAATTTCCACTTATTTCTCCTTAAATTCAAGTTTAAATACTGCTTCCTCTGCAAAATCAATCCCAGGAATTACTACTCCCTTCTTTGCGTTTTCTGCACGGATGTCAAAGGCCATTACGGATGTGATATCAGGTGTGCCTTGTCTCACAGTCACGTGCCTCTTCCATCAGGCCGTCAGAGCGCTGAGACCAGCGCTGCAGCTTCCTCATCTTGGCATCTGCCCTGGAGATGCACTATGCACAGTCCATGCTGAATAAGTGATTGGGACATACTGCTCGTGCGTAGCTAGCCATCTGTTTTCCATTTTTCACCATTATTCAGGGCTTTCTCTGGGTTGAGAGCGGGGCATGGGGCGTTAAATGAAACACGGTTCCTAAACTCAAGAAGTTTTCAATTTGGTAACCAGAAAGGTCAATTCTCAAGTTTTATTTATGGCATATTTTAGATATTGGTATTTAGAAAGAGGTAAGCAATATAGTACTTGGTGTCCTGTTTTTCTAAATAAATAAGATCTGTGGCAAATGCAGCATAGGAAGCTAGAAAAAACAAACCTACTCTGTGCTTGAAGTCATTTCCTCCTGCTGATTGATAAGGAGAATAATCTGTATACTATTGCTAAGCCACCTGCGTTTACATAAGAAGCTGGGTAATTATTGGCAAAGACTTTTTGAGACTATGACATATTCTCTCTCCAAACTGGTTGTTTGCCTTGGGTGGGGGCGGGGTGGTTAAAGAGCAGGTTACCTTTGCTTAAGGTAAGGGAGGATTTGTTTAGCAAAAAAAATGATGAATATTTTCCATGGCATTTAAATGCTGCTGGGTTTTTGAAACTCTGGGAACGTGATGTGGGCACAGCGCAAAATGTGAGCATCATTTTCAGTGCCTGCCTTGTTTCTCGTTCTACATGGCTTTTCTCTTCCAGGCTGCTTTACTAAGTTATCTGCAAGAACATGTGTGATGTGTGCCTGTGGGTGCCATGCATGGCCTCTGTGTTTATCTCAGGGCTTAGACTCTGGAAGCCTAAGCCTGTCTTGGAGGCACCACTTGGCATCACTGTGTCCATGAACTGACCTTTGTAGGTGCTGTTTCCCGTCTTAGAAATGGGGATTTGGTGAGGGCTTATGAGATAACATGTCTAAAAATGCTTTTAAGGGCTTGGGTGTAACCGTGCCCCTTATTATGGGTGGTGTTGATGTAGCAGGCCTGATTTCAAAACTTCAAGGTCCAAGCCAGCGGTCCTTGCTGCTGAGCCGATGAGGAAGGCGATGACATGGTTACACAGAGCTCCTGACTGGTGAAGAAATGTCCTACGCAGATGGGGTCCTGGCAAGCGGGTTTGGTATAAATAAACAATCCTATGTCTTGAGCTGAAGATTTGCCCAGTGAAATGAAGAAGCTAATGGGAGGGGTTGCATGAAGTGGTCAAGTTTAGGGTCAGCTGTCTTTTCAGAAGCAGAAGAGGAAGTGAGAGACTGCCAGGATCACTCCTGAGGTTTCCCCATCCTAAGAGGGTTGCTGCCATTTCTGGATGGGGGTGTGGCCCTTTAATTTAAGGTCCAAGGCCACCAGCTGTTTGTCACCATTTCCTGCTGAACAGTCTAATCCCAATGGCAAGTGTGCTCAGCAGCGGCCTGTGGGTTTTGATTTTCTTTGTTATTGTTAACTATGAAATACTTCTGATGTCCAGCATCTATAACTTGCTACACAGACTCAGCAAAGCATTGTGAGTGTAGTCCAAATCTCTTGCCCATTTTCTTCCTCCTCTCTTTTTCAGAGTCATTTGCATTGTTACCTATTTTTCCCATGAATTTACTTCAGTTTTGGCCACATGTGTACTCATTCTTAAGTAGTGTTAGAATTTTTAGAGGGTACCATTTTGCCTAGGAAATTTGTCTTATTTTTTAAGGTAAAGGCTTCTTATTATATACAATAAGTTCATCTTTTTCCTCTTGACATTCTTACATCTTAAGATGAGGAAGTTGATAGTATTAGGACTTCTCTGCTTATCTTATTTCCTTTTCACAATGTAAAGTTGAAGAGGTACTGGATGTATAGGGGAAGGAGATTATTATTATTTTTTGATTGGTGAAGGCAGTAACCACAAAGAGAGGGAAGCACTTCTAAGTGGGTGGAGGATATGAAACCAAAGGTTAGGGTTTGTATACTACCATACTGTATATGTACAGAGGTTTTTTGTTTGTTTTTTTTTATAATGTCAATAATAACAGCCTCAGGGTGTTTCCTGTTTCCTATTTAAAGGAAAATGTGCAGCACAAAGACATCCAAATGTTTCATGCTCTTAGGGACAGGATCCATGCTATATAACCTTCTGACCCGCAGATCATTAACTCTCTTTTGTACCATCTTTCCCACCCACAAACTGAGAAAGTTCCCCCCTTAATTGATGTGGAAGGACAAGTATTAACTGAAGAAGGTGACATTGAATATGAGATTCAGACAACCAAGTACACGGTACCTTGGCCCAGCATAGTACCTTCCCCATTGTAGACATGCACTAATTCTTTGGTTGATTAGTAGGAAATTAGAGATGGTGTGGATAATAGAAATGTAAGCAATGCCCCACCCCCAACTTCTTGCCTTCCCCCAACACTCTTAATGGGGCATCTGCTGAAATATAGGGGCCATGTTTCAGTTCATCCACTAGCAAATGGTTTGGCCATCACTTATAGAGTGCTTGCTGGATGCTAGGGCTCCAAATATGAAAAGGTGCTGTGCTGCCATTGAGGCACTGTGCCATCTGATCACAGTACAGCGGTCGCTCTGAGGGAGGCACATGCTAAATGCAATGGGGAGGTGGGAGAAAGAGACTCTCATTTTTTCTGAGATTTTTTTTTTACCCTAACTACCTTTACGTAAAGGTGATACTGAACAAAAGCAAGAAGGGAGACTCTCTGAGTGCCCTTATTTATTAACTTCTGGGCAAATGTGCATTCCCTGGTGAATTTACCACTGAGGTATCTTGAAAGGATTATCTTTGTCAATCTTGTGCCCTGACTGCCTCTCGGGGGAAATGATCAGTTCTGTCCTGTCTTGTCCTGGCCTGCTAAGTGGTCTGTGTGTTGCTGATTTGGGAGTTTCCCTGAACCTTTCATGTGGCCCTTATCTTGGCCATGCCAACTCCAAGGAAAAAAAATCTGATCACCATCAAAATTCTCACAGGCCATTCAAATCTGCCAGGGAGGCTTACCTAATTGGTAAGGTATGTACTTTTCCCCCTACCATCTTCCTAGAAAAAACAAAGCTCCTCATCCCCAAGAGATCTGGAAAAATCAGTGGCTGGGGTTTGAACAGAGCCTCTGGCTTCTTTGATGTTGTAGTGTTCAGGGCCATGCTGGGGTCCTTGAAAATGTTTACTAGCCAAGGAAAAGGGGAATCCTCTATCAAGAAAGGGAGTATGGTACTCCCTGAGTTGCAAGCCTTGGGAATAGTGATGCTGGAAGCAGAAATCATGTCAGCACATTTGCAGAGGGAGGGACGGAAAGAACCCTGTCAGAGCTTCAGTAAGGGGAAGAGGAGGGCACACCCTCAACCTGGGAAAGGAGCCCTTGATTTGTTTAGTGCACAGGTGGCAAACACAAGGCCTGCGGGCCAAATCCAGCCCTCCACCTTGTTTTATCTGGCTCAGCACCTTGTTTCTATCCAGCTCACTTAACTGTTAAGGAGTAGTTACATTTATACAGTCCTAAAATTACATTTGGCCCTTTGAAGGCAGCTGCGAGGTTGATGTGGCCCCCGGTGAAAATGAGTTTGACACACCTGGTTTAGTAATTTGGGGACAAAAGTCCCAGTAGCTCTGTATTTTGGTGTTTGGTTGAACTTTTATCCTGCTATTTATATGGTTTTGGAAATGGTAATAAACACCTAAATCAGAGCAGCATGACATTTTAAAGCCCAAGTACTAGGGTCTCAGTGTTCTTATTTGGGTGTGATCCAGGCCTTGAGGCCTAATGACTCAAGTGAGATCTTAAAGAGATGCAGAAAGTCTTTTAAATAAACCACCACAGAGAAGAGTGCATGTGGCAACTGGGCAAATTGGGAGGTGGAGGTACCTCTTACGGGAGTTCTGGCTAGGGTGTGCAAAACCTAGCAGACAGAGCTTCTCGTTTTTGTTCAAGTACTGAAAATCCTGGCTTTGGTTTGGGCAGCAAGGTAAAGACCCCAATTATAGATGCCTTTGCAGCCCTATTCCATCTTTTTCTTCCAAAAGATAAAAGGCTATTTTTGAACAGTATCAGTTCTTCTATGTAAGAAACAGAGTATTGATGAGTTTTCTTGTATTGTGGAGACCAGTCAATATTTGTACAGTAATTATATTGACTTACCACTTCCATTTTTAAGTGAGACTTAACTGTGCTCCCCAGCAACAGAATTCTCTGGAAGCAAAGCTAATGAAAGGGGTCGGTTCTGTCAGCAGCATGAAGGTTGTCTGGGGCAATCGAACATTCTCCCAGAGGTTTGCCATGCTCTTGGCTTGTCAGCACAGACTGGAGTGTGTTTCCCAACTATTGTTCAGAGCAGTTTTGCTGTATGCTTTCCCTTCTTGGCAAAATCCCTTATTCAGGTTGTTGACAGAATTGTATTGGTTTTTAAATGCTGGTAAGCAACATGAGTCACTCTTAGAACTCAAAGAGACTTGCTGCTGAGACTTTGTCACTTTCCACACAATGTAAGAATATGATTTAATAGCCCAACCGATTTTATTTTCCATGATTCATTTGAGTCCCAATAGAGGTTTCTGATTTACAGATGGAAAAATGAGAATGAGATGGAGGCAAAGATCAGAGTCTGTAGAAATTAAACTCTTAAAGCAGGCTTTCTTTCCCTTTTGTTGTATAGCATTGTTATATAGTAGTTGGAGCTTAATGGCTGTCCCTGACCTGCTTACTTTCTCTCACTGTGTGTGTGTGTGTGTGTGTGTGTGTGTGTGTGGTTTTTCCCTTCAGAGTAGGAGGAAAAGAAGCACTTACACATTTTCTTTCAGAATTTGCCCTTCTATATGGGGCTGCAACAGGCTGAGGTTGGCTCTTTGCCTTGATTGCCCACCTTCCACCACTCCACCAGCCCTGCCAGCAGAGACCTGGATTTCAGATGTCAGAGAAGGAGCAGCCCCTCTGATTGGGCCTTGGGTGGTCACCCCACCATGAGCATTCCCCATGCTCCCCTGTTTGCTGAGGCCAGGAGCATGGGGGCTGCCTCAGGGTGGACCCACCATCCGCAGGGCACAGGGTAGGCCTCAGCATAGTTGTCTTTCCTCCTGCTCTAGGGAGGCAGTAGAGCCTGGGTCTCCTAGCTCAGTTGGGAAGGAAGCACTCTGTCTCCTCCGCTCCCATTTGGTACCAAAGAGCAGAAATATGGCTTCCGTAGGCCAGCAGCTGTGAGGCAGTGTGGAGGTTGGGAGGAGATGTGCTACTGAATCTTCAAAGTGGCCAATGGCGCATTCCTAGCCTCAAGCCAAGGGAGACAAAGAAGAGGATTCCAGAGCTACCGGGGTGGGGTAGGGTGTGGTGGGGCTGGGTGTAGTGGGGGTGGGGAAGTCACATAGGCTGGTTAGTCAGCCATGAGGCCTGCTCATTAGTCCTGACTGTACAGACTTAGACTGAGTGCTTCACTCTGGCCTCTTCACAGACAAAGCCCCAGGGTTTGTACTCAGTGCCCATCTCTGCCACCCCACCCCCCAAAAACCTTGAGACTTATGTTTCTACCAGCATTAGTGAGAACATCAGATTACTTTTCACCTTACCTTTTCCTTCTCTCTTTTTTCTACCCCAACAGGCTAAATATCCCAGGCCTTTTCCACCCTACTCCGGTTACACAGAATAAAGGCCTGTCAGCTGGGGAGAGCTCACAGAGGGATTTCAATTCTATCCAGTGTGGGCCTCACCCAGGCTGGGGGCTGTTACTGCAGAGCCTTCCAACTCTCACTTTCTTTCCTGTAATTCCATACAAATGGCATTAGCCTTTACCAGGTCTTTGTTTGCAGCCATTCAAGGGTACTTTTCGTCTGACTTTGCTTTCTTGAATTTTAAGTGAAATTTGTTCTGATCAGCCTGGTGTTACCCCAGTAGAGGAAATGCAGGCTCATGATGATAAGTGATTGAATGCAGAAAGGATGGTTTAAAAAAAAAATCTCTTCTACTATAAATTAAATGTCTCACTAGGAGAAGAGCATTAACATTTGAGCTAACCCTGGCTGACTGTAGTTCATTGTCCTTGGAATCCAGAACTGAGAAGGGCCATCTCCCCACACACTGAGAAACACCATTTGTGTCCTTTGATGTGACGGTAGCTCACTATTTGCATTCTTTATGTGATATTACTCATTTTTCTGTTACAAACTTGAAGTAAAACTAAAATATCCTAGCTCTGACAACCACTTGACAAATTGACCAGATAATCCAGTCTGACAAATTGATCAGATAAACCTATCAAAATTTCAAAGCACATGGCCTCAAACTTTTTGTATAAGGGACCAGAAATTTAGCATTTTTGGCCGTGCAGACCACAGTCTGCATCATAATCATGCAGCACTACCCTTCTAGTGCAAAAGCAGCCACAGAAAATTTGGAAATAAATGGGCATGGCTGCCCATAAAGCTTTGTTTGCAGACACTAACACTTGGATTTCTTATAAATTTCACCAAAATTTTTTTTGGTTGTTTTGAATCATATAAAAGTGTAAAAAGAAAACATTCTTAGCTCATAGGCTGAATGAGAAAGGGGGTCAGGCTGGTACAAAAGCAGACAGTGAGCAGGATTTGGCCCATGGGCCATAGTTTTCTGAACCCTACTTTATGTTTGATCTTAGCCAAAAGGTTAAGAAGCAATTCTGAACCCTGCTCTACAGAAGCATTTTAAAACTGCAGTTCCTAATGCATTAGTGAGTTAATGATGTCCATTTGGTGGATCTTTTCCAGCATGCTTAAAAGAAAAAGAATAGAATTTAGTGCATCACACATAATAAAGGTTAACTTTTGGGGACGGGTGTGCGTGTACTGAGTCACAATGTATCGAGTAGTTGGAAGGAATTTTATACCAACCATAGCCCTCCCCAGCCCCCTAACTCTTGTGTACCCCAATGTTGTTAGCCAACAAAAAGGGACAGAGGTGAGTGTAGTCGCCTTCCTTTTTGTGTCAGGGGAATTAAGCTTCCTAGCTTAAGTTCCCTCTCCTTAGGTCTAGAGCTGATAAGAAATAGAAGCAGTAAGCAAATACCTATCCTTAAGATACTGGGTTGTTTGGGGCCATGCCCACTAAATATGAATTTATTTACTTCTAAGTAGTTCCAAAAATTAATCTTCATCTCTTTGTTCTTCTGTCTCCCCAGACTCAGGGATATTTAAAACCTTTGGCTGGGTATTTGGTATTCTTCAAGTAGAGGTAAAATTGTGTTTGAGAAGAGGGATGATGCATCCTTTTTATCTGATAGAAACAACTCATGCCAACTGTGACTGTTAGCTTAACTGCAAGCCAGGCTTTGAGGAGGTAGAAGAGGAGCAAACAAGGTTTTGGCATGCTAATGATTCAGCATGCTCAGAGGATGCCTATGAATGACCCACATTCTAGAGAGGGTCCCAGAAATTCTAGGAGACAGAAGGCTGCCCTGACCTTTGACTTTATGCTTTGGTGGTCAAACTTGGGCTGAAAAGTCTTCTGGTAAATAGGGTAGGGATGTGGATAGGGAGGGAGGAAAGGACAGACTCTTAGGTTCTTGCCTTAGACAATCTTTAAAAAATGATGTGGGGTGGAAGAAGGAAAGATGGGGAATCCAAAAATATTTGAGGGTTCCCACCGAACTGTCTGAAGCCCCAGCTCAGCCCTGTACTTCTGCTGGTGGAGGGCAGGCTGTGTGTTTCCCAGCTGTGAAGGACTTGTGGAAAGGAATGAAGGAGCAGTCAGTCATACATAGCTCTGAGGCCAGCTGGATGCCTCAGTCCAAAGAGTGGGAAAGGCTCCATCTGTTGGGTTGGCAAAAATGTCCATTTAGTTTTTTCCATAAAACAAAAGACATGGTTTTCATTTTCAGATTCATCACTTTTATTGATTTGCATATTTTGAGTATATTAGCTATCTCCTACCATTGGCTTCTAGTGGGTAGAGGCCAGGGGTGCTGCTGAATAACTCTGAGGTGTAAGACAGCCCCACAGCAAAAAATTGTTTTGCCAAAATGTCAGTAGTACCAAGGAACTTTGCAAACCACTTTTGACATGTTCAATTAGTCACAGTACCTTCTCCATATACTGCACAAATCCTTTTGTGTGTAGGTGTTTCATTTCCATTTTTACCTTTCTTGAAATAAAAAAGCATAATATAGGCCCTGGGTGGTGGCACAGTGGATAAAGTGTCAGCCTGTGAACCCAAAGGGCACTGGTTCGATTCCCAGCCAGGGCACATAAAGAGGTTGCAAGCTAGGTCTCCAGCCAGGTCTGTAGCTGGAGGCAGGTGAAAGGCAACTGTACATTGATGTTTCTCTCCCTCTCTGCCTCTCTCCCTTCCCCTCTAAAAATAATAAATAAAATCTTTTTTAAAAAGTGTCATTAATAATCCCCCCCCTCAAAAAAAAGCATAATATGCTGAACATGTTGTGTATCTTCTTCCATTTTCAGTATTAAAATGCTATTGGTAATTTTTTAAATATATGCTGATATAACAGCTGTAACAGTATAATCTAACAAAATTATTTTGAATGACTTTAAAGACAACTAAGCACTACTAGAGCCATCATACAGAAAAAACTAAATGAACTTCATGGCCAACCCAGCACCAGCTATTGGGGAAAAAAGGCATGCTCGCCCAACCAGAAGGAGCCCAGTGCTTCCTTGTTCTCTTCACAGATGACGCACTGGCTTTCTTGTTTCCTCGGAAAAAGAAAGTTTACTTTTTTTAAGGGATAATGAATGATTAGCTTCTAGCCCTAACTAGTATGGCTTAGTGGATTAGGTGTTGCCCCACAAACCAGAAGGTCGCTGGTTCAATTTCAGCTTGGAGTACATGGCTGGATTGCAGGCAAGGTACCTGGTTGGGGGCATGCGAGAGACAACAGATTGATGTTTCTCTCTAACATCTATGTTTCTCTTCCTGTCTTTCTCCTTCCTTTCCTCTCTGTCTAATGATAAATAAGTTAAATCTTAAAGAAAAAGAAAAAGATAAGCTTCTATTTCCAGGGTGATGCTGAAGGCTGAGGTAAATGGTAGCTGGGAAATAACATCAGTTGCTTCCTCTTAGGAGCAAAGGCTCCAAATTGCAATAAACGTCTTCTACCCTGCCCATGGTCAAGGACCCTTGCTGCAGGGTTCAGTGGTGCTTTGTGCAGGTGCAAGATTTGCGGCCATATTTTCCAGATGCGTTTGGAGTGAGTGAACATGACTGTAGTGAGGTGCCTCAGGTATTGGACAAATGAATCCCAGGAGTGGAGCAAAGCACCACGCCTAGCTCAGTATCTGGAACATGGTTAACACTCAGAAGATTGCTGAATTCATAAATGCAAAATGTGGGATGTGTCATTCATCAGCAGGTCTGGCATCTTATGTGTACACTCATTTAGATGAACAGATGGGAGCCAATAACCAGGCAGTGGCCTAGCTAAATAAAGAATTATAAGAGGAGACTTCCAGTCAAGATGGCAACTTAGGCATACTGACTCACCTCTTTGCATAGCCACATCAAAATTACAATTAAAATACAGAACAACCATCACTCAGAATCATCAGAAGTTGAGTTAAGTGGAAGTCTGACAACTGTGGAATTAAAGAAACCACATCCATCCAGACTGGTAGGAGGGGTACAGACATGGAACAGACTGGTCCCTCACCCATATGAGATGGATAAAAATTCAGGAGGGATATATCAGAAGTGAGGAGTCCCAGCCCCACACCAGGCCCCCCAGCCTAGGGTTCCAGTGCTGGGAAGAAAAGTCCCCATAACTTCTGGCTGCAAAAACCAATGGGAATTGAATCAGTGGAAGAAATTTCTGGAGCCCCAGGCAGTTCCTCTTAAAGAACCCACACATGGACTCACCTGCTCAGACTCAATCTCTCTGAGCTCCAGCCCTGAGGTAGCAGCTTGAAGCTCCAGCAGAATACAGTGAGAAACTGAATTGTCTGGCATCAGGGCAAGCAGAAGCCATTGTCCCTTTTCTAAGCCCTCCCTCCACAGGGGCAGTAACCTGGTGCCATACCTGAGACTCCATCCACCTGGCTAACACTGACTCACCTTGGAGACCCCCAGGGACTCTGTCCCATCCAACTTACAGGCCCACCAAAGCTGCTTTCCATATAAATAACTGCCCTTGACTCATGTTTCACAACTTCCTCAATCCTCTCAAAACAAGCAACAGCTGGCCTCAGTGAGCCCCAGGCCCAGCAGGGGCAACAGCCAGCCTAGATTCACAGCTTGGCTTCACCTGGGAATCACCAAGCTCAGTACCAGTAGCAGCATCTCAGTTGCTTTATAGCTCAGGCAGGGTGGCCCCAGGCAAAACACAGGTCCGGGCTGACCTTGACCTGCACCACCCAGAAAACCTCAAGGCAAGTGCACCCAGTAGACAGCTACAGACCACATCAGAGCACCATCACCCTGCCCCTGCACAGCTGATCTACAAAGAGGGCAGAGGTTGGTGGTCAGTGGTCACAGCCAATCCTTGCAGCTGACTAGCCCGGGTAAACCCTCCCACTGATCTGCCAACATTAACCAAGGCTCAACTTGTAGCCGTATACTCAGCTCACACAGAAGATACACCTCAAGCACTCAGCTTAGGTGATAGTGGAGGCTGCGCCACTGGACCCTACAGGACATCTACTACATTAGGCCAAATTATCAAGACATGGAGTCAAAGCAGCTCTACTTAATTAATACATAGAAATAAATACAGGGGGCTGCCAAAGTGAAGAGATAAAGAAACATGGCTCAAATGAACAGGCCAAACTCCAGAAAAAAAGAGCTAAATTAAATGGCGATAAACAATTAAATGCAGAGTTAAAAACACCAGTTATAAGGATGTTAAGTGAACTTAGTGAGAAGCTCAACAGCTGAAAAATGATTCAGTCAGAATTGCAGGATATTTTATTTCAATTAGAAATAAAGAGTAATTTAAAAGAAAATAACAGTACAGTGAATGAAGCTGAGAACCAAATCAATGATTTGGGACATCAGGAAGCATAAAACAACCAATCAGAACAAGAAGGAAAAAGAATACAACAAAATGAGAATATAAGTGGCCACAGGGACAACTTCAAGAGGCCCAACATTCAGGTCATAGGGGTGCCAGAAGGAGAAGAGAAAGAGCAAAAACATGGAAATCTATTTGAAAAAATAATGAAGGAAAACTTCCCTAATTTGGCAAAGGAAATAGACATGCAAGTCCAGGAAGCACACAGAGTCCCAAACAAGATGGATACAAAGAGACCCGCTCCAAGCACATCATAATTAAAATGTCAAAGGTTAAAGATAACAAGAAAATCTTAAAAGCAGCAAGAAAACAGAGAATTACCCACAGAGGAGTTCCCATAAGACTGTCAGCTGATTGCTCAAAACAGCTTTGCAGGCTAGAAGGGATTGGCAAGAAATATTCAAAGTCATGAAAAGCAGGAACCTATAGCCAAGATTACTCTACCCAGCAAAGCTATCATTTAGAATTGAAGGACTGATAAAGAGCTTCCCAGACAAGGAAAATCTAAAGGAGTTCATCATCACCAAACCATTATTATATGGTTTATTATAATGTTAAAGGGACTCCTTTAAGAAAAGAACATGAAAACTATGAAAAATAAAATGGCAAAAATACATACCTATCAATAATTGAATCTAAAAAAATAAGCAAATAAGAGGAACAGAGACAGAGACAATCTCATGGATACAAAGAGTGTTTTAATGGTTACCTGATGGGAGGGGCATGTGGGGAACAGGTGAAGAGGTAAGGTGATTCAGAAATACAAACTGGTAGTTACAGATTAGCCATGAGGTTGAAAAGTACAGTATAAGAAATGGAGTAGCCAAAGAGCTTATACTCATGAGCCATGGACATGAACAATGGTGGGGGGATTGCCTGAGGGAGTGGGGATTGATGGTTGGAGTAGGGGGAAAGGGGGAAAATGAGGACAACTAATAGTATAATCAAGAAAATATCCTTAAAATAAATTTAAATAAAAAGAATTATGAGAGGAGAATGAAGAAAATTTAGACTGCTTCTGTTACTCTAAGCAAATGACCACAAATGAGCCAGAGTATACCCTTGTAGAGGTAAGAAGATACAAATGGGAGGTAATAGGAAATATAACCCCTGCCTCAGGGAAGATGGTGCCAGGACCTTGATTTAAAGTTAGAATCCCATAGGAAGTCCTAGCCACAGCAGTCAGATAAAAAATAATAATTAAAAGGTAAAGGAATTGAAAACAAAGAAATAAACTGTCATTATTTGTGGATGACATGATACTATATATACAGAACCCTAAAGATTCCACCAAAAACTATTAGAACTAATAAATTAATTCAGTAAAGTAGCAGAATACAAAATTAATATTCAGAAATCAGTTGTATTTTTACATACAAATAATGAACAATTAGAAAGACAAATTAAGGAGATAATCCCATTTACAATTGTATCAAAAAGAATAAAATACCTAGCAATGAATTTAAATAAGGAGGTGAAAGACCTGTACATGGAAAATTATGACACTGTAGAAAGAAATTGAAGAAGATGCAAATATATGGAAGTACATACTATGCTCATGAATAGGAAGCATTAACATCATTAAAATTTCATATTACCCCAAGCAATCTGCAGCTTCAGTGCAATCCTTATCAAAATACTAGTAGTATTTTTCACAGAACTAGAACAAATAATCCTAAAACTTATGTGGAACCACAAGACCTTGAACAGCCACAACAATCTTAAGGAAGATGAAGTTGGAAGTATCATGTTACCTGACTAAACTATATTAGAAGGCTACTGTAATAAAAACAGCATGGTACTGACATAAAAATAGACACATGGTGCTTGGAACAGAAGAGAGAGCCCAGACATAAATCTTCACCTATATGGTCAATTAATCTCTTACAGAGGCAAGAATATACAGTAGGGCAAAGATAATCTCTTCAATAAGTGGTACTGGGAAAATTGGACAGACACATGCAAAAGAATGAAACTAGATCACTTTCTTACACTATATACATATAAGAATAAACTGAAATGGATTAAAAACTTAAATGTAAGACCTGAAAAAAAAAATAGGCTATGAACTCTTTGCTGTCACTTTTAGCAATATTTTGTTGGCTATACCTCCTCCATGAAGAAAATCAAAAGAAAGAATAAATAAATGGAACTACATCAAACTTAAAAGCTTCCACATTGCAAAGGAAATTGTTAACAAAATGAAAAGACAACTACTGAATGGTAGAAGGCCTTTGTACATGATCTATTTGATAAGGGGTTAATATCCAAAAAATACAAGGAACTCATACAACTTACCATGAAAAACCCAAATAATATGATTAAAAATTGGGGAGAGAGGGCCTAAATGGTCCCTTCTCCAAAGAGGATATACAGGTGGCCAGTAGACATATGAAAAGATATGGAAGCAACCTAAGTGTCCCTCGACACATATGGACAATGGAATGTTAGCCATGAAAAAGAATAAAATCTGCCATTTGTGACAACATGGATGAACCTAGAGGATATTGTGCCAAGTATTTCACATCAAAGACAAATACCATATGATTTTACTTAAACATGGAATCTAAAAAGCAAAATAAAATGAAACAAATTAGTGTTTGAAGGAATTAAGCAGTACAAATTGGCAATTACAGAACAGTCATGGGGGTGTATTGTGAGGGGCAGTATGGGAATGAGTGCCTCTCACATGGGCTGCCTGGGAGTGGTAGGGAAGGTCCACCTGAAGAGTAACTGGAGGTGCTGGAGGTCAGTGTATATAGGAACAGACACCAACTGGCAGCTTTGAAGAGCTGCTCAGTTAATCAGGAATGATCTTATTGCTGTGTGGCAGAAGACCAGAGAGGGTGAAGGAGGGCACCGCACCTGAATTGGAGCTGTAGCAGCAGGAATGGGGAGAACAGTCAGACCTGAGAAGATTTGTAGGGAGAAGTCTTGATGTATCCAAAGACTGAGTCCAAGTAGGGGGAGGAAGAGGCCCCCAGGTTCCTAGCTTGAGGTGACTAAGGAATGCATATGTCATTAACAGACATGAGGAAATGGATGGAAGGATTGACATGGGGGGAGCCATGGTGAGTTGAGCTTCAAATGTGGAGTGTTACATTTTAGGCATGGCAGAAATTTGCAATGAGATAAGTAGAGGTAGAACTTATGGGGAGGACAGCTCCGATAAGTCAAGGGATACCGTTCACTTACTGGAGGGAGTTCGTGCCTTCCAACAGAGGAACCAGTCTCTTGCTTTGAGCAACTGAAGTCAGAAGAAGTTTTGATGACACAAGGTTGAACTACTCAGAAGTTATGGTTGCAACAATTTAAATGCTGAAGTGAAAGCTGTTTAGTAGTGATAGAATAGCTGACAGCAAATGTACAATGTCATTTTGGGGGTCACATGGTACATTCCATAATACCCAAGGTTTTATAACTTAAAAATGAGAGATTTCCCTGTAAAAAGCAGTTTTCTTCAGATGAATGAAGAAGGACTGTACAAACCTCAAACACATCTTGGCATTTGTCTCTCAATCAGCTGAATTTTTATGACTGTTGAAACACATCTGTGTGCTAATTCCCCAAATACTGATGTCCAGAGTCTGCCAGATTCAAAAATAGAAGTGATGTAACAGGACCCTTGGTGGGGAGGGGAATCCTCAGTTTTAGTGGGCCCATTTTTCCCACCACCAGGAATGACTCTTAATAACAGAGTTTGGTGAAAAGGAAAGGTATTTTGTTTATTTGAAAGTTATACAAATTTATATTAAAGGTGCAATTATGCTGTTAAATCCCACTCTCCTGCGAAGTTAGACTAGCCTTCAAATAGTTAAGCAAGTGGTACCGTTTTTCAGAAACACAGCAGTTCACAGTTTAGCATTCCAGTTATAAATTCAAAGTGCCTGGCAGCTACTATACCCAATTTGGGGGCGGGGGGGGTCTTTCACACACTCCCCAACTCTCATATCTCTGGGCAAGTTGCATGCCTCCCTTCCACCCATTCGCCCCCTCTCCCAAACCAGGTGAGTTCTCTCCTGCTTCTCATGCTGCATGTCTGTGGTTCCTTCAGGAGAGAGAGAGAATGAGGGAGTTTGATGGCTGCTCCCTATGTTAAATCCCCCTTGATGTAAGGTGTACAGTAAACAGTTCTGATCACTGACAGAATTTTGAGCAGCACTGGAAGCCTTTTTTCATCACTATCCTCTGGGTAAAGCCCCTCCTAATTTCTTGGCTCAAAAAGGACAAAGACTAGTCCACTGAGCCTCACCTCACCCCCCATTTCCAAACCGCCAAGTGGGGGATTTTGGCTCTGTAATGGTGACAGTAAATGAAAGAGTGTAAATAATTCTGGCAAACCCAGCACTGGGATGTAGGGACAGACTTAATACAGACTTGGCCATGGATCTTTTGTTACTTATTAGACAATAAATATCTATTTTCTTTATATAAAGGGAGCTTGCTCAGTGAGGGTTCCACTTGTTTTCTAACACTTGAAACTTTTTTGAATGATTTACCAAGACTAGAGAGTTGTCTCTGTGGGCTGCCAGAGCTGCCCGGAAAACCACATTGCCTGTTTGCTTCCAGCCCTGGAAACTCCTTCCTTATTCCTTTTTCAGGAGGCAGCAGGTGAGTACCTAACAGGAAGCTTGTTTCTGAGGTTAACAGGAACCAAACAGGGACATTGAAGGAGTCTGTAATTGCTTAACGGTTACTTATTTTAATGTGCTTGAATTTTAAAATTGGCTTTTTCAGTACACCTCTCTGGAGAAAGGATCTTTATGCATCATTCTGTGAAGGTTAGTTTTGCCTTAACCTTCAATGGAACTCCAAACATTCTAGAATTGTTATTAGTTCTCCAGGAAACTTAGACCCCATGCCATGTGACCCCAAGACCTAGGTTTCTCACTACATGGCTGTGTCCCAGCACCATTGCTTTTGTCAGATAGACTTTGAACTTTTCAGTGAAGTATTTATTGAGCTCATTAAAGGGCTCCCATGGGGATTCTGCAGAGCTGTGTGTTTTATTTCTTATCCTCACTGAAGAAAAATAGTTGGGGGAGGGGGATATTCTAAATGTAAACATTTGATCCAGCTGTGTGTTGGGCACACAAGTGCTCTCTATTACTTCTTAATTTTTTCAACATACTTAAAACATTTTTATTAAAAATATTTTAATAAATATTAAAATATTTTCTCCTTCTTCTTAAATATTCTTGACAAAGTGTCTTTATTTCAACACTTTAACATCAGATTCTAGATCTGTGCTGTCCAGCAGAGGACTTGAAATGTGGCTAGTGCAACTGAACAAATGAATTTTTAATTTATTTAATATTAATTTACATTTAAGTTTAAATAACCGTATATGGCTACCATCTTGAGCAGTGCAGTTCTGGGCGGGGAACCAAGATATTTCTCCAATGCCATCAGAAACAGGGCTGTATATTCTAACTTGTGTACCATTCCTTAGCAGAAATCCTCTTAAAAGATCTTAGAAATTGATGAACCGAGTTTGAAATTTACTGAAGGAAATATTCTAAATATATAATATTATTTTCTTCTTCTACTTGTCTTCTCCAAATGAAATATTTTTCTTTTTGTGTAAGAGCTCTTCTCAATAGGTACTAGTATTTGACTAAGATTAGCTCTTCACTAGGTCAATCAATTTGTATCATTATGTTTAGAAGCAGATGGACAATTCAAGAGCAACCTGTGGTCCTTAGACATTTGGCTAGTTGCTGAGTAATTATGTCTCAGCAAACAATGGAGTGAGCTCTCATTGATAAACTTAGCTTATTAAGGGCTCTTAATGGTTGTTTGAGGGTGAAAAATTCCTTTAAGGCAAAGGTTCTAAGGCTTTCTTGTGTGTCAGGATCTAAAAGAGTGGGGCTCTGTGCCTCTCTGGCTCCGGCTCCAGTGGCTTCACCCTGAGAGCATCTGTTTCTTTCTGGTCCTGGGGCCCTTGGAGTCTGGCTGGACAGGTCAGGGAAGCCACAGTTACTGAAGTGTTGCTTTCAGGACCTCTGCATCTGGGGAGATCAAAACGTAGGGGGATGACCCAGGATGGCCGCCCTTTCATAGTTTCTGGACTGTACTTTATTCTACATTTCAATTGTAAGTTTAGAATTTGGCTGCCTAAATGAAATGGTTTGTTCCCTTTGTGAGAAATATGCTCACCCAGTCCGTAGAACAAATGGACAATGAAGCCAGGAGTATAACGAAAGTGAGGGAAAGTGAGGCGTTTGTGTTCTTGCAAGAGCAGGTGCCTGGTGGTATCTGTGCTACCTTGTTTCTCACACTTTCAGTTTTGCTTCATCTCAATTTGCTAGACACACAATAACTTTTAGATGGAGTTGAATTATGTTAAGGAGACACGTATCTTTAAAATATCAAGCTGTAAGGGGTTTGATTTGAAATTCAAGGTTGCATTTTGAAACAAAACAGTGATTCAAAATAAGTTTCCACACAAACATACCTGGCATTTAAACCCATATTATTTACCTCAAGGAACAAAGTGCTAGTTGAGGAGTTACCAAATTTGGATTGTCTTCTTAACTCTACTGGGTAGATTGTTACCTGTCCACGAGTTAAAATATATTTAACGACTTGGGCCCCAGGATTTGTTTATAAAAATCAGAGTACATGGAGATTTAAGTTGTATCATATCTTTTTAACCTTTAATTTTCAAGAGGTTATACTATTTTGCACAAAACACATCACTGGAATTTTATTTTACTTTCCCCAAACTAACGTCTCTGCTTGTGTTTTATTGTCAAGCACGCCTCTTTTCTCCCGCTGCCCCGCCCCCATGCTGGCTGGAAAGCCCTGTCACCTAAGATGATAAATGAATTGTTCACTTGGTTTCTGCTGTTTTGTCTCTCTCTCTTCTGTCAACTTTGTCAAAGCCTGCCCAGCATGAATCAGAAGTGTTGGCTGAACATTTTCCCTAGGCATCTGGGTTGTTTTCTATGATAGCATTTACATTTGAATGTCTCCTAATACCATAGAAGTGATTAACCAGTGACTGCAGCATCACATGCAAAGTGGAGTCATGGGATGACTTTGTGTTCTGACCAAAGACAGGGAGAGATGAGGGAGAGAACAAAAATTCATGGTAAAAGTTTTTTGGTGGAGTTTGATACTTGTCTAACTAAAATTGAGCTTCAAGTGAGCCCTCAAAACTTCACCTTGAAATGGCCTCTTGCACCATAGTAAAGTAGACTTTCAGAATAGTATCTTTTGAATAAAGATTCAATGGCAGGGCTTTTAAAACTTTAAATCCTTTGTAGTTAATATGGCCTTTCTCAACTTGATGTGTGGGAATGTGTTCTGAGAAACTTCCCACTGACCCTCACAAGGGCATTCTGTGAATCCATCTGGTCAGCCTCACTTAATATGGGGAATATTTCTCTTTATAAAGTGCTGTGTGTCCTGAACATGCTTTCTTCAGAACCAAAAGCTCACAGGAGCCACCTCATGGCAGGTCATTCTGAATAGTATTAAATGATTGGAATATGCGGATGTGATGATAATGTGCACGTTCACTTGGAGCATAAATGGTGGGCCTTCTGATCATTCATCTTTATCCTAAGGAAGGAATGTAGTGTGAAAACACTATTTTCAGTAAAACTACTTTAAACCTATATATATATATATATATAGACTCCATTTCTGCTTTTCCAAATACTAATGTGTCCCTTCCAAAGTGATTTCATCAAAACTGCAAGTACCTTGGGAAAAACCTCTTGGTTCTCCCATCACCAGAATATGGGAGGCTGTCTTTTCCCAGTCTGTCTGCATTCATTTTTCATAAGGACAGCTTTAAACATTTGCTATGGCAATTGTCTCATCCTTTTTCACATGGGACCTTGAAAATCGGTTTTGTCCTTTACACAATGAATCATTTAGAAAGGCCTTTACACTGTGGTTAGAAATCTGGTCACTTTGAAAGTTGCCATTGTTATGCAAAAAATCCTCAATTTCACAAGGGTTATAAACATTTACAAAAGTTCATTTATATCAGGGTCACCTGGAACTTCAGGAGCATTTTATTGTAGTTTCTGTTGTGTTTGTTGAACTGCGTACCTGAATTATTATAATAATGTACTATGCCAGACGCATTTTGCCTTGTATCATCATTTTCTTTAACTCTTACACCAAGTCTTCCAGATAGTACCTGTCAGCATCTCCTAAGCAATCCATGAGCATGTTAAGTACCTTGCTCATGCCACGTAGCTGGTACTTAGCACATGGAAATTCCAACCAATTTCAAGGCTTCTCCTTTTTCTACTGCCTTCTCCAGTCTTTCTCACTTGGCTAGCGTTTTCTGTGGGACAGCCTATGAGAGACAAGAGGAGGGAAGGTGAATTTTGTGGATACAGTCATTTTGAATCTCAAGCATCATGAGCTTGGAAGTTGAGGCTCTCTCTCACCCAAGGAAGGAAAGTGCCAGAGCTTGGGCTGAGGCAGTACCCTGGGAGTGAACATGAAACAAAAAGAGAAACTTGACTCAGTCTTTGAAGTCAGATCACCATCAGTCTCCACCTGTGAGCATGGTGCTATCTTATCAGACTGGGGCTGAGGAGGAGATCAGGGAAAAGCATACTAGTTTTATTTTTATCAAAATTCAAGAGGGGTTTTAAGGATGCGAAACCCTGGGAAGAGGCTGATGAGGATTTTAGTTGTAGTGGGAATAATAGCCACAAGCTATGCTGTCACCTAAGGAATGACTGGCTATTCTCCTCTTGACCCTACCCGTCCCTCTGCTGAAGCAGTCTCTTCCCATCCCATCATCAGACACCTCTGCGGTATCTCTCAAGTTTCTTTTTTTTTTTTAATTTTATTGTTGTTGTATTACATCCATCCCCTTTTTGCTCCCCTCTGTCCCCCTCCTTACCC
>PVIW01002833.1:0-15209 GCA_004026585.1 Noctilio leporinus
GGGGGTGGAGGACAGGAAGCCTGGCAGTCATAACTTTAGAAAATGATAAATATTAGAAAGTATTAGAAAGAAAATAATACAGGGTGAGGTAGACAAGGAAGGGGCTACTACTTTCGCTGGAGAGCCAGAGAAGCCTTCTCTACAGAGGTGACTTTGATCAGTGACCCAGATGAGGAATGGAGCCATCTGAAGCTCTGAGGGAAAAACTTTCTAGGTAGAGACATATGAGCACATTCCTGGACAAAAAGAGGAAAGAGTGGGAACTCCCTAAGAACTTTAAGGTGTATAGAAATCATCTGGCAACCTGGGTAAAATGAAGATTCTGATTCAGGGATCTGGGGAATGTTGGAAATCCTGCATTCCAAACAAGCTCCCAGGAAAGTACTTGGGAACGAGGCCCTAGAGAATTTCTCACCAAAGTATCTTCTATAACCTGCTCCACAGAAAAGTAAGTTTTCTTAAAGATCTTTGTAGCTATTTAACATTGAAACAAGATCCAAATATGTAATTATCTTTCCAGTAATTCACTTTAAGCTCATTAATAAGTGATACGTTGGAAACCAAAAACAACAATACCTGACTCTTCACAGTTTGAGAAGTACTACAGCTGGAATGAACTAAACTTCCTATTAAAGCTACAAAGAAGCTGGGAACGTTGAAATATTAGGTACAATGGAGAGTTGGGAATAAAATGTCAGGTGCAAAACTTGGGGATTGGGACAATCAACATTCCCATCATGACCAATATCATGTACACACATACAGATAGACACAAATACACACACACAGAGCTTCCATACAGAACTTCGGGAAGTCAGACTCCTGTTTCTCAGGAACACACCCAGCTATGTCCTTTCTAAACACATCAACTAGAACTGAGCCCAGTCTTCCTCATTCTGACGTTCAGAGGCTCCTGAGTCATACTGCTCCTTTGCAAGTAAAGCACATGATTCCACAGACAGACTCTAGAGCTATTTATTGTCTCATTATTAAATATCACAAAACATTAAGGATTACCAGACTTTCTAGGAACCAATTTAAACAAACATTGTCAGAGGCAGAAGGCAAGCAAGATACATAAGAACAGGACTGAACTGAGCCATAACTATGGTATAATTGCAAAGACTTACCTAGTCTCTAGAGGTAAATCCTCTGAAATGGTCTTCGATTTCTCTCTGTGTGCTTATGATATCACCATAAAGATGCCACATTTTTCAGTGTGTTTGACCTATGAAAACTCTGTCTTCCTTATAGTCCTAATTATTCTTTGAATCCTGAAGGTTCTTTGAAACTTAAAAACACATGCCTGGCTCACTGTGGATGGCTTAATATGTACATGACATGAGTTTGAATTATTTTAGTTGCAAATGACAGAAAACCCTGTTCAAACTACTTTAAGGAGAAAAAGGAAATTTATTGGTTAATATAAATGGAAACATAAGAGATGGGATGAACTTCAGGTAATATGAAATCAAGGGACACAGTGGTGATCTCAAAAATTTAATTATTATTTTTATTTTGCCATCCAAAAGTAGGGACATTACCATAAAGATACTGTGTAACTGGAGTGAATTTTTCCCATTTATCATTACTGCTGATTTTACTAGTCTTTGTTTGGAAAGCTGACTTATACCCTCATATCACATAGGAGAGAGACTCTAACATGTCATCTTAGGTAGCTAGTATTAACTTGATTCAGGAATTCTACACCAGTGTTTGGATATGTTTCAACCAAAAAATAACCTGGTCCCAAAGCTTTTTCTTACAGTTTCCTTACTGCACTAGAATTTTGTGGATACAAAAGGAAGGGAATTCAAGGTCAGGTGGACATGACCTCCTGGTGCCTTTTCTTTCTACATGGGGAGGTGAGACTAAATCAGACACAACCTAGGTTTCAGAGTCTTTATTCTTCTATAAACAGTCTGTTATATGAATAGAGACAGAAAACTCTACATGTTCTCAAATGAGATATAATTTTACATTTTTATCATGCCTGAGATTCTTTCTTAGCCATTTCCTCCTTCTAATAGCTTTCCGCTAGACACATGTATATTCATTATCCTAACATTTTCCTTTTTCTTCTTCACCTTCCTTTTCAAATCTTGAGTGTTTTCAATGGAGAAGAAAGTTAACAATTATTTAAAATTTTTTCTGACATTGAACAAACTGAAAAAAAAAAATCTAAATTCCTTTCCTTCATTTGAGAAACTAAAAGCCAATAGGAACCAGCATGTAGAATATAAAAATCTTTTGGCAAACTATAATAAATTAAAACTGCATCTTTGTTACAATTTAAGCAGAGGGAGATGCAAACCTGCATCTGGTTTGCACTTACCTGAAACATTAGTAATGAGTCACTGCTGGTAAATGTATGGAAATAACCCATTGTCCCAAAATTAGAATTCCCCAAGAGTCATTTAGTCCTTGGGAAATAATTTTGTTCACACAGTGGTGACCCTGGAGCCCTGCAGTAACATGTACTGTGAGGGACTGCCTATTGCCCACACCTAGATGACCCATTGTGAGAGCAGGACGCATGATGTGTACTTGGGAGGCAACCAAAAAGGTTCTCTGCATCTTGATGGATTCAATTATAATTGCCAGGATCTATCTTTTAAGCAGACATTATTTGAGCAGACAATTGGGTGCAGAATATTGACTCGGAGGATGAATAGGATGAATTTGTGACTTGGTGCCTATTCTCATGGAGCCTATGATCTAAAAGGGAAGGGAGACATATTGCGTAAGTAATCACAAAACTAAATGTACAATTACAAGGTAGGATGACTGCTATGAAGCAAAAGTATTGGGTACAATGAGAATGTATCACAATGGGTTTAACCTAATTTGTTGGAGTCATGAAGTAATGTCCATGGCAGTGCCATTCACTGAGACACTAAACTGGGAGAGATGACCAGGTCTGAGTAGGGATATCATGGCTCCAGTTTGGATCATAAAAGTTTGAGACAGGCATGAAGGGACGTTAAATAAACATTCAGATACTTGGTGAAGTCTGGATTTAAGATGAAAATTTTGGAACCCTTGTTCAATAGATGATAAGCAAGCAGTGATTGATAATGAACTTAGCAATGAGGGTCTATCCCTTAAGGAATTCCAGCATTTAAAGGTTAGGAGGAAAAGGTGAGTTGTCAAAGATTGAAGAGGCAGATCTACCTTGAAACTAACAAAGTTTAAGATTTTGGGTCCCACTTTTGCCTGGGAAGAGCCCTAGACAGGTTTCCATGGTCATATATTTTTGTAAAGTTTTCAAAAGAAAGATATCTTTTTCCCCCTTAAAGCAGAGCCCCAAACTGTGTAAGCTCCAGGTCCCCCATATCTGCCCCTAGGTAACAGGAAGGAAGGAGCAAACCTGAAAGTATGATTGTATGGAAGTGGTGATGGTGGTGGTGGGTGGGGCTACTTCTGAAGAGAATGTTCAACTAAACATTGCGTGCTTCTGAGAGGACAAGAAATGTGATTAGAGAACCTTATGCGTTGAATTTCAGTAGTGGGTGTTGATCTGTGTCCCTTCTAAAAGCCCTTCCAGTTCAGTGATTTTGGTATAAAACCAGATGCAGTTGGGGGATTTCAAGAATATGAATGTGAAGGAGAGGGGAGATAGGGTGGTAACAGGAGAAAAATAAACTGGGAAGAAAGGTTCCCTCTCTCAAGAAAAACTTGATTTTAAGTGATTTGCTGTTCAAAGAAGAGGAATCATTGGAACTTATAAGCAATAACAGAATCCTCTCCAAATGGGATGCTTTGAGATAATTCTATGGCAAGAACACAAAAAAAGTTAGGCAGAGGAAATGCTTTTAACAAGGGGGTACTTGAAAATGTTGATGGAAGAGTTCATGATGGAAGGAAGATTCAAGGGAAGAGATCAGTTCGAATGAGTTTTCCCTTCATCGTAACTTCACTTTCATTTATAAAGGACCCAGGACTCTGAAGAAATCCAGTCAATGTTTTATTTCCCTAATGGGCAAATCTACACCACTCCAGTTTGTGAAAGCACAAGAGGGCCATGGGAGTGAGGGCATAGTTTCTATCCCAGTACTGAGTTCACTTCACTCAATTCACAATCATTTGCAAGCAAAGGATACATTTTGCAGTTTTCTAAAAATATCCAGTGATTACAGAGGCAGGAGGTTATAATCAGGTCAAATGGTAATGGGAACAACACAATTAAAAAATTTTAACTTAGCTCAAATCAGTTTCCCTCTAAAGTCTTGTATATGTTTTAAACAGTTTCCTTTTAAATATTTGGTTAATATTGGAGAAAAGCAAGTTGTTTTAACAGACAGAACAAACCTGACAAAGAAAAAAAATATTCAGAAAATTAAAATATTTTACATGTTTTAAATTGGATTTCTGAGTATTCTTCGATGTATACTCTAATATTAGGTTTATGTATTAATAATGGGGACACTTCTCTTCCACAGAAAGATTACTGGAATTTTGGAATTGAGGGTATAAGAAAGGTGATCTTTTTTAATGCCTATTTATTATTTATTTGAATTTATTGGGTTGAAATTGGTTAATGAAATTATATAGGTTTTAGGTGTATAGTCCTATAATATTATCAGCCCAAGTTAAGTCTCCTTCCATCAACATTTATTCCCTTTTTAAGGAAATAGAATCTTAAATGACGCAAAATAAAGTAACTATTTCCTAGCACCATGCAATTTTGAACCCTGCCTCCATGTTTGTTTTAATCTTTAATTCGATTATATGTCTAAGAATGCACCGTGATTTGCTCAGAGTAATTTAGAAAGTGAGATTAGCTCCCCTTCCCCCATGCCTCCTCATTAACATGCTTCTCATCACCATTCCATACCACTTTAATAAGCTTCCTACGCAGAAAGCATCCACAGGGCAGTCCACGTACTAAAAAATGTTTAGCCCTGGCTGGTGGCTCAATGGATAAGGTGCGGGCCTGCGAACCCAAAGGTCGCTGATTTCATTCCCAGCCAGGGCACATAACCAGGTTGTAAGCCCATTGGTAGCTGGAGGCAGGTGACAATCACACATTGATGTCTCCTCTTTCTCTGCCTCTCTCCCTGCCCCTCCCTCTAAAAATAATAAATAAATAAATATATTTTAAAAATGTTTAAAGCCCCATAACTAGGTATAGAGGCTGCCAGTTCCCACAGACCGACAGATTTAGCTAATTAAAATACCGGACGCCCAGTTAAATTCAAATTTCAGATCAACAACGTAAAGTATTTTAGTACAACTATGTCACAAACATTGTGTGGGGGATACTTATCCAAAATAATGCTTCCTTTCTATCTGACACTGAGTTTAACGGGGGCGCCTTGCATGTCCTCTGGTAACCTCACGGATCCCGTTCCCAACATCCTGGGACCAGCGCCCCGGAGCCAGTTTAAAACCCAGGACCGCTGGCCGGGCCGCGCCCGGTGATTGGCCGAGGCGCGCCCGCCCGCCGGCCTCAGGCGTCACGCAGCTCGGCTGCTCGGCCCCGCCGCCGCCGCCGCCGCCGCCGCCGCCGCCTCCGCCTCCTCCGCAGCCTGGATTGGTGCTGGTGCGGCGGGCACGGGGGGAGGGGGCGCGGCGGAGCGCGAGGTTGGCCTCGGGTCGCCGGGGATTAAGTTTCTCGATTGCGCGTGTGTTTGCGCGTTTATCCCGAAGCTCCTCTCCGGGCCGTTACTTCAGAAGAGAAGAGGCAGACCGTGGGCGAGGCAAGGTGTTCCGAGTCCCTGGGGACCCTGGTTTCCCAGCCCCCTGCCCCTTTCCGTCCCCGCCCGGGGCGGCTGCGGGAGCCGGGTAAGCGGCGCCGGGGCGCGGGCCGAGCTCGGAGCGCGCTCCCGCGTCTTGCACGCGCGCCAGCCGGGGGGCCGGGGAGCCCGGGGCTCGGCGCGCGGGCAGCCGGCCGGCGGGTGCGCCAGCCCCACCCCGCCAGGCCCCGGGAGCCGCTGCTCCTCCAGCTCTTTAAAAAGATGAGGTGTGGAAGTTTTTTTCCTCTGTCCCTGGCATGGCCCTTGAAAGATATTCCCAGACCTTTCATTCTCCCCTCCCTCAACCCCCTGTTTTTGCTTACGTGAAGTGGTTTGAAAGTTTTCTTCCCCTTCGTCTGGAGGGGCACAGTGTCAAGAAGGGGATCCCGGGCCTGGCGCCTGGGCCGTTGCTCCAGAGCTCAGGAGCCTGTTGCTCTCCGCTGCTGTAGACCTGCCCCAGGCCGGACGCCCCCTGTGCTGTCACGCGGGGCCAGGTAGTGCAGGGTGGGAGGGCGTGGGGAGGAATGTCTCCACGTTGGTGTCCCCGCAGCCCCCTGGCCACCTGGGACTCAGCGCGGCTGATACACTCCCCCCATCCCCCGCCGGCGCCTGTGCCTTGTATCTGCTGCCTGCGTTGGTACCAGCGTTTTGCCTTTGCCTCCCCCTTCCTCCCCTTCCCTTCCCGCCGTCTCCCCATCCGGCGCTTTTGTCTGTTATTTTGCTGCCCCGGGATGCCGGATGTTGGTGGGGAAGCGCTGTTCGGGAGACGCTTTGTGTCTTGGGGAGTTGTGTGTGGGGGCGGTGGTGATGGGGTCAATGTTTGCTTGCGTTCTCTGCGGAGGCACAGAAGTCGGGCTATTCGATCCTGCAGATCGTTTGGAAATGGAAGCTGGGACTGCGGAGCAGAGGGGGGCGGGGGGCGGGGGGCGGGGCGATGGCGGGAGGTAGCGGCTGCTGCGCGGCTGCTGGGGGCGAGCTGGGGACTGCGGGCTCTTGCCCTCCTCGGTGGGCGAGGATGCTGAAGTTACTCCCCTTGGAAAGAAGCCGGGCTTGAACGCTTTGTGCTGTTGGTGGGGAGGATGCCGGTGGCAACTGGAATTTCAGGGGTATCATCAGATTAAATGACCATGACTTCCGCAGCCAAAAAGAAAACCCCTCCATGTTCTTTTGAGAGGGAAGAATCTGAAAAGTGGCCATCATCCAGCTTTGGTGGATAGCTATGGTGTCAACATCCCTTTTGTGTGTTTGTAGACATTTCTCATTTAGGTTACATTTTACAGGATAAAAAACACCTAATCTGAAAAATTTAAGGTGATGGTTTGGGGCTTGGGAGTTCTTACATGTAGAGCTCTGGTATAGTTGTTTGTGGTAAACTTTGTGTTAGGGTCGAATCCCTAGCGCCTATATTTGTAATGTGTGTTTTTAGCAAGTGGTAGCAATTAAGGAAAGTTGCATTTAAAAACACAACGAAACACGAAATTCTTGGGCTTGAATTTTTAATACCATGCAGAGCTCTGAATGGATGCACCTGCCCCTTGTCAGAGGGAAGGGTGTAGAAAACTTAAAAATGACGAGGATAATCTTGTCTGGGATGCCCAGACAAGCTGTTACTGGACTAGTTTACAGATGGGCGGATGTCTAGATTGGGCTCTGTCCCTGCTCAGAGTTCACATTAGGGTCCTTTTAAGCAGAGGTCTGTAAATTTAAGGGCCAAAGGCCCAATCTGCCTGCTACAATGGTGTTTTTCACTAAGGTTTATTATTATCATTAAATGGTTGGGAAAAAAAAATACTTCACACGTGACAATTAGGTTCCAGTGTCTATGTTAAAGTTTTATTGGAGCACAGCCACACTTATTCCTGTCGTCTGTCTCCACCTTACGTTCTTAGGTGGTTGGCTGCTTGCATAGCCAGTGGCAGGGTTGCGTAGTTGATGTATATAGCTCCCGAAGTCTGAAATCTTTAATTCTGTTACTCTGTACAGAAAAAGTTGCCAGTCAAGGCCAGGCATTAAAAGTATTGCTTACGTACTCGCTTTTGTGATGGATGCATTGTTCAATTTAATTGCCTTTCAGGCCTTATTTCTGGTGCCCCCAGCCCAAAACTGGCAGGCTTTTCCCCCCCTAAAATAGACAAATGAAATCAATGTGTTGTATCTTCTTATTTCCAAGTTTAACTGGTTTTTGGTATCTTTCTCTGTTAGAATCTAGAATAAACGGAAGATTCTAACTAGCGGAAATTATGTGTTATTATTATAAGTTTAATATAGATAGTCGTATTTCAGGCTGTTCTGCAGTGAGTTCTAATGACTTCAAACTATTCTGTTGCCTGAGAAAGTTTGAAGACTGTAGTTTTGTTTATTTAGGTAAAGAGAGGTAGAAGTTAGGGCATGTCATTGGGTTCCTTTCCACAGGCACATTGTCACTTAGACAAAGCTGGTTTGGGGAGTCACCTTGACTCCTCCCCATTCCTCTTCTCTACCTCATTTGATAAAACAAACAAAAAAAACTGATGATGTTTATCTCAACATACTACTAATAGATCAATCCTATGTGTATCATACCTCTTGCATGCATTCATTTTATTTCCTTGGCTCTCAGTACTTCTCTCTCTTGTTTTTGTTCTCCCTCCTTTAACACACTTCTTCCTTTTGTCTCCTAAACCTTACTGTTGTGGCTTGGGAAGAGATGGTTATCAGTCCGTTTTTACTGTGCTCCAAATTCCTATCATATAGACATTGCTCTGTTTGACCCTTAAAGATGTTATTGCAGTTTAGTTACCTTTTAAAATGCCCGTATACTGTGATGGAGTAGAGGCTGTTTCCAGAGTTTTATTATGTCTCTGCAAGCTGGGGGTGCCCAGGACAGGTTCATGGAAATCCCTGAAATGTAATTTTGTATTGATGCAGGCCTTTAGTCTTTAGCTGCTGGTTGGAAAGGCTTTGCTTTACAGATAAGGAAGTGAACCCATTGTCTAGAATTAAGATTAGGAACTTAGAAGCTGGCATGTAACAATGAATTTGGTTGGACCATAATTGCCCAAGTTTATTCTCAGATTATTCTCTCCCTGTTCAGATTACATCTCAAAGTCTGACATCATAGACTTGACTCTTCTAGGATGACTTGCAGATTGGCATTGTTTTGTATATTTATAATATGCACAAAGTGCTCTTTGATTTTCATAAAATATTTTGAGGTCAATCAATTTTGGACTGGAAATGTCCCCCTAGATGCTGGAGCAAACAACGTATCTTCCAGTAAAGATCCTAAACTTTGAAGTAAAGAAGTAGACAACTTCCTGTAGAATTCAGGACTACTTGATGGTGCATGTGAATGACAGTATCTTATATCATCATTATATTTCCCAAACAGTTATATCTGCTTTAAAAACACATTTGGCCTAAACTAGGAATTTGCTATAATTACATTGTTACATACATTATTAACCCCATGTTATAACAAGGAAGGTGCTATTTTACTATTGTAAATTAGTATCATTCACATGAAAGTATCAATATAAATACAGATGGGAAATTATATTTAGTAGGGACAGTTGATATACTGAGATTAAATAATTATAGTGGGGTTCCCTCTAGGCAAATAAGAATGAGATGAAGAACTATCTTTAGATAAAGGAAGCCAGTGTTAATTATTCCATAGCCTTTTTGTGAAATATTTTCTGAGAGCTGGGGTAGTTATTTATTTAGTGGGTAGTAATAGACGGATTAGGAGGCATGTTGTATTAGACTACATACACACTGGGGAGCACACAGAGGCAATATACCACTTTAGAAGCTTCCAGTTTTATTTGGAAAAATAGACACAGAGGAAAGAATAAAAGGATTTAACATGTAGTTAAAATTACAGGGATTCAAAGAAAATTAGACATCAACGTAGGGTTGGTTGCTGATGACTTGTAGATGGCATCTTGTAGGTGGCTATCTTGTCCCTGTGTCTCACTCACATGGCCTTCTGTCTGTGTATGCCTGTGTCCTAATCTCTTATGAGGACACCAGTCATGCTATGTTAGGGACCACACCAATGACCTCATTTAACCTTAATTACTTCTTTGAAGACCCTTTCCCCAAATAGAGTCATATTCTGAGGTACTGAAGGTTAGTACATCGACATACACATTTGGGGGATTGGGGGAACAGAAGTCAGCTCATAACAGAGTTCTTTTTATTTCCCTTAAATGTTTTTATTTTTTAAAGATTTTATTTATTATTTTTAGAGAGCAAGAAAGGTAGAGAGGAAGAGAAACATCAATGTATGGTTGCCTTTCACCTGTCATAACAGAATTCTTAAAGAGACCTTAAGGCTGTTACAGACTGGAGGCTGTAAACTGGTGAGGCCTTGAATAGACTACTTCATTGTAAGGGTGGCAGGTTATGTAGGAGGCTATTTTGGTAGTATAATCAAGCATTATTGTGTAATTTGATGTTTTTGAATAAAAGGAAACTGCAGTTTAAGAAAAAGGTATTTTACTTTGGCCCGAAGCCACTTGTTTTCTTTAGCCTGGTGTTTACTGGGAGAGTGGCCCTTCCTTTTTGTAGACAGAGGAAGTTTAGTTTTCTTTTTAAGTGTTTCATAAAAACATTACTTTTGTTAAAATATTTCTTCTGTCTCCTGAAAATGAGTAAAATGTTAACATTTGAAAGATGAAATGTTAGTGTTGTAAACATCTCAGAATGGTTTGGAGTCTAATTAAAGTAGCATTTTTTAATTCTTTATAAATTACATTAATCTAAAAACTACGTATAGCCTATGCATATTTTGTGAGCAAATATTTGGCATGATCTTTTCCCCCAGAAATCTTTCCCTTTTTGGGAAAATAAAATATTTAAAAAGTAATACATATACTATTTCATAAAATAATGAAAACTTTTTTGAATATTGAAATTATAATGTTAAAGCAATTCTTCCACATTTGGCCAGTTGTGTTAAAAAAAATAAAAGTAAAAAGAAACTGTGGTTCCTCCTTTTTTTTCTCCTTGACTCTGGAGGTTAAATTTGTTTGTCTAGTGAGTCCTTATTTTAATCCCTCTATGGAGAATTTTTTCACTGCTCAAAAGAGTTGTTGAACTTGTTGATTTTTTTTAATGTTGTGATCTTTATAATTTAGAAACTTTGCTGGACTTTCAAAACAAGCTTCTACTATCACGTTGTAATTAGTTTACTGAATTTATGTTAAGTGGCAAAAAGTGAAGAGATGAACATGCTTTGTAGTTTAGGATGGGACATAGACATTGAAGTGACATAGCTGGGATCAGAATCCAAATGACTCTGCGTTGGTGCTTTTTCCAAATTTTTCTGCCTTAAAAACTATATGTCTCCCATTTGCTTTATATATTTTTAATATTTTATTGATTTTGCTGTTACCAATTTTCCCCCTTTTCCCCCAGCTACCCAATCTCCCCATTCCCTCCTGCAATGTCCCCCTTAGTTCATGTGTATGTGTCATGCATGTAAGTTCTTTGACTTCTCCATTTCCTTTATTTTTCTTAACATCCCCCCATCTATTCTGTAACCACCAATGTGTACTTCTTTTTTATTTTTTCACATCCAGACAATTCACCATTTAATTACTGCTTTCTGTCAGCCTCTCAAGTCATATTAATATAGAGTTTTCTTTTCATAATTACAGAATGCTTATGTTAATTCATTTGTTTAAAGAATTACTTTTTATGTAATATCAGTTGCAATATTACTAAACACATGCACAAATACATTTACACACATTTGTACAAATATTTAAAGTACATAGTGGATTTTGAAGGGTTAATACTACAATTTTTAAATATGTCAATAGTTTATGTATTTATTACATGTTAAATTATAATATTTTAGATACAATAAATTAAGCATTTTTCTTTAAAACTTACTTTACTCTGGAATGCTACTTTTGTGAAATATATCATAAAAATGGTGTATTGCAGAACTCACTTTTGTGAAAGCTGTCCTAGAGATAGTGCCAAACCCACAGTAAAAAATTAATTTGGTTTCTGAGTCAGATCTCCTCCCTCCAATAATATAACTCAACTTTATTTTAAGCTACTGGAACTGTAACTTACCCCTTTTGGAACTTTCCATCTTAGATAGTAGGTTGATTTTATTTCCCATGTAGAGGTCTCATTTTCCTTAGTACCCTTTGTTTCTCCCTAATACATGTTTCACAATTTGAAGCCTTAAGAAATAATGGCACCTGCAGTGATCAGCTGGTCCCCACAGAGTAGAAATTATGATATCTACTAACTTGAGGTTAAAAAACCCTAGGATTTAAATAATTTTGTAGAATAGTATTATAGCTATTTTTTGAATTTGCAGTTGATGTCCTGTGTGGTCCTAAACTAACCACTGAACTATTTAAGAGTCTGTTGAGGTAGAGATTAGGTACTTTCACATTTGAATAATGAAGTTTACTATAGCATTAATAGATTTTTCTAAGCATCCCCAGTTTGGGAGCCTTCATTGCTAGAAATGTCTATTTCCACTGCTTGTTTGAAAGGAATCTCATCTAATTTATAGGCTAACATGAGAATATATATTGCTTGTGTACATGAGTTATAGTTTAGTAGTTGATAACTTCCATCCAAAATTAGTCTTCACTGCTAGCAGCTTTTCTAACCTAAAGATGGACTAATTTCTCAATATACCAACTACCAGTAGGTTGATATTTAAAACATAAATTGCTAATAACCTCTATATATTATACATCCACAAACAAGCACACATTTTGTAACAGTGAATATAGAAAAATTGCATGTATTCTATGTAATATACATCAACACTTTTTTTCCCCTTAACTGCATTAGACTTTTCTAAGTTACTACAAGTAATTTGATTTTCCCAAATTAGAAAATAATTCCAATCTAAGAAAACTTAACCTGCAGTAATGCAGATATGGAATATAAAATTATACGGTATTTAGTAAGATCTACTTATAACAAGATTATTTTAAAGCATTCATAAGTTAAAGTTGGTTCTTATTCAGCTGCTCTGTGTCATTTGATTGGTGCATTTAATCCATTTTCATTTAAGGTTATTATTGATAGGTATTTATTCATTGTCATTTTTTCCCTTTGTATCTGTGTTCCTCTCTGTCTCTCTGTTTCTTCCTCTTCTCAAAGCAGACCCTTTAGCATCTCTTCCACTGCTGGCTTGGTGGAGATGTATTCTTTTAGCCTTTTTTTTTTCCTTTTTTTGGTCTGGGAAACTCCTTATTTCACCTTCCATTTTGAATGAGAGCTGTGTTGGATAGGATAGTCTTGGTTGTAGGCTTTTGTTTTTTTTGTTTTTTGTTATTGCTTGGAATATTTTTTGCCATTTCCTTCTGGCCCTGTAGTGTTTCTGTTGAGAAATCAGCTGATAACCTTATTGGAGTCTCCCTGTATGTTATTAGCTGTTTCTCTCTTGCTACTTTTAGGATTCTCTCTTTGTCTTTGAAATTTGCCATTTTAATTATGATGTGTCTTGCAGTGGGCCTGTTTGGGTTCATCTTCATTGGGACCCTCTGTGCTTCCTGCACTTGAGTGACTTTTTCTCTCCTCAACTTAGGGAAGTTTTCTGTCATTACATTTTCAAACAGGTTTTCTATCCCTTTTTCTTTTTCTTCTTCTTCTGGTATTTCTATGATACTGATATTATTATGTTTCATGTTGTCCTGCAGCTCTCTGAAAACTTGTTCATTCTTTTTCAGCCTTTTTTCATTTTGTTGCATGTTTGCAACAAATGGAATTTTTGCAAATGGAATTTTTTCTATGTTGACCTCCAACTTGCTGATCTGATTCTCTGCCTCCTCTAGCCCACTTTTGATTCCTTCTACTGTGTTCTTCAATTCAGAAATTGCATTCTTCATTTCCTCCTGGCTCTTATTGATAGTTTTTATGTCTTTTTTAATGCTGGTGTAGTTATCAGTAAGTTTCTTGTAGCTTACCTGGAGTTCTTTATAGTTCCCCTGAAGTTGTCTGTAGATTTCTTTGAGCTCCGTGAGCTCATTGAGCTTCTCTATAAACATTATTTTGAATTCCATGTCTGATAGTTTGCTTACCTCTGTTTCATTTAGCACTCTTTTTGGGGATTCCTCCTTTCCTTTTGATGAGGGGTGGTTTCTTTGTCTCCCCATGTTAAGTGACTCTTCTTGTTTGGTTCTGTTTCTTAGATTGGTTTGCTTTGACTTCCTGTGGTGTGACCTTCTGTGGTGTAGAGGTGCACTTTACTTCCTGGATCTGCCCCTGGGGACATTAGCTCATGTCCCAGTCTGGGCCTAGTCAGTTTGTAGGAGAGTACTATAGAGACACTGTCTTTGTCTGTCTCCTTCAGCTGTTAATCCAGTCAGTCTGTGATCAGCAGCTTGGTTTAGGCAGTGCTGGTTAGGGCAGATTAATTCCTGTGGGCATGGTTATGGCTTCCCCTAAGGCTACTGCCACTTGGAGAAGGGTGGTCTGTGTGCTGTGTAGGGGCTGGGTCAGACTGGGACCTCTTTAGCTGCACCCTCATTCCTGGCCTCAAAGCCACTGCCTCAAACTGACCTTCAGTGTCACTTGTTCATTCTGTGTTCTCTCTGCTGGAGACCAGGGTAAGTGGGAGCCAGTGTATTTTTGTGTGTGGTCCCTTTAAGAATTGTGTCTCTCCTTCAAAACGGCTAAAGCTGGTGGCTTTTTGCCTTTTACAGCTGGATGCTGTTTTACTCTCTGCTTTGTTGCTGTAGTCTGGGAAGCCCAGCTGGGAGTTTAGAACCCATCCTTCTCAGATGAAACACTTGGCTATTGAGATGTTTTTCCATCCCTTCAGATGCTGCCCATGGGAGCCCCACCAGCCCTCTCGCTCTCGCACTTCCTGCTGGTCACATTGTGATGAAATGGCCGCTTCTCTCCAGCTGGTGTTCTGTTGGTAATTCCGAATGATTTCTCCCCAATTTAGTTGTAATTCCAGATTGGTCCTGGGAGGAGATTGTTGTGGTTCCACTTACTCCTCTGCCCTCTTGGTTCTCTGAACTTACTGATTTTGATGCCTTTTAGTGCTTCTGCCATGTTTTCACCTCTTCCACATCAACAAAGTGTTTCCCTTTGAGGATTTTTTTTCAGCCAAGGACATAAAAAAAGTCTTTTGGGGTAAGATCGGGTGAATAGGGAGGATGGGGCATGGGGATCATGCCATTTTGGTCAAAAACTGCTAGACACTCAGTATGGTGTGGGCAGGTGCTCTTATTGAGGCACTCATCATAAAATGGGCAAACACAGTGAGTCTTTAAAAAAAAATTCGTTGAAACCGAGCACAGCTTTTCACAATGACACTAGCTGGTTGACAACAGATGAGTTCCTGGTATATTGACCTAGTTGGGGAAGCCTTTTTACAAGGGGCCCACTGTGCACAAGATAATTCTGGTTTTCTTTGGGTCCCCCCCTCATGTAAATATATATATATATATATATATATATATATATATATATATGTATGTATATATATATATA
>PVIW01002833.1:15309-124835 GCA_004026585.1 Noctilio leporinus
TATTTTTAGAAAGAGGGGAAGAGAGGGAGGCAGAGAGGGAGAGAGACATCAATGTATGGTTGCTTTTCACCTGCCTCCAGCCACAGACCTGACTGGAGACCTGGCTTGCAACCTAGTTATGTTGCCCTGGCTGGGAATCGAACCTGCGACCTTTGGGTTCACAGGCCGGCACCTTATCCACTGTGCTACCAGCCAGGGCGATAAATATATATTTTTGAATGTTCATGTTTGCCAGTGTTTCTACCTCAATTCTCTCCTCTTGTTCAGCCCTACCTCCTTTCTGATAAATCAGATCTGCTTTTCAGCAATACTTAGAAGCCAGTGATTCCCTTCTTTTATATTTCCAAATTCTTTTCTCCTTAGATCCACAGATGTAATTGATTCACTCTTTTGACAAATATTGATTGAGTTCTTAAACTGGGCCAGCCACTGTTTCTAGTGCTTGGGATGTAACCCTTTGAGAAAATAAATAAATAAAAAGAGCCAACAGCAAAAATGATTACCTTCATGGAACTTAAATTCTAATAAACTCTTTCTGACTCATGGTGACAGCATTGAATTCCTCTGTACACTTGCAGAATTTACCGCATCATGTTGCAGCATAATTACTGTTTTCCACTTGATTCAGAGCTCAGAAGTTTGATACCTGTCCTTATTCTGCTTTGCCGTATGCTTCAGGTGTAGGTAGGTACCAATTTGGAGGGGGTGGGTAGAGTTTATAGAATTTGGGATGACCCTCTTACATAAAAACATATGAATTCAGCTCTGGCTGGTAGCACAGTGGGTAAGGCATCGGCCTGAGAACCCAAAGATTGCTGGTTCAATTCCCAGCCAGGGCACATAACCAGGTTGCAAACCAGGTCTTTAGCCAGGTCCTTAGCTGGAGATACGTGAAAGGTAAGCATACATTGATGTCTCGTTCCCTCTCTGCTTATCTCCCTCCCCTCTCTCTGAAAATAATAAATAAAATCTTAGGGGAAAAAAAAACCCAAAACATGAATTCAAAATTAGATACAAGTGCATATTCCTTTAAGTGAGAGTGGAAGAATCCTGTGCAAGTGACTTCATGCTAAATCTCCTTATGCCCTATGCCTAGGAAAATACCTGTGCTCCATTAAAACCTGTTGAAATAATGCAGTGGGTCTTTTGAATATGTTACATAAATATTATGTATTTATATAATTATTTTGCTGTTGGTTTTCTTAAAGTTAGGGAACAATACTTAGCCATTCTGTTGCTAACACTGTTGCTAATAATAATACCTAATGCTTCAACAGCATTTCATTTCCTCAGCAAGATCACATTTCACTTTGGTGGGATGATGCCTTCTCCCTCCTCTTTGTAACCTCAGGTAACACCCTGTTCCAGCTCCTGTTAGGCTGGTGAGTGCTAAGGAATTTTCTGAACACTTTCCAAATTATCTTGCTGCCACTCCACCCTTTTATCTCTTCTCCCTTTTAGCTTCCTCACCTCATTATTTCTTGTTCCTTTCCTCCCCTATTTGTTTATATGGGTCTTGCCATACATCAAACCTGTTGCCTCCCCATCTGTCTTTTCTGGTAGGTATTACTTTTAAATGCCAGTTTTTTTTTTTTTGCAAATTGAATGTTGGAATTTGCAATGATTGACTTCATTTTCCCCCCTTTGAAGTACTGTATGGATGATTTTGAGGTTGCTTAACAGTGTAAAAGTATGTATAGTTTTTGACGATGGGAAGGAAGATGTCCAAAAACCAGGTGCTCTCTTTACTGCATAGGTAAAACATGCAATTTGCAATGGTCAAATTTTATTTGTCTTAATAAAATACAACATCAAATTAATTTAATTTACCACATCAAATTAAAAAGCTTCTGCACAGCTAAAGAAAACAACAGCAAAATAAAAAGGGAACCAACACAACTGCATGGGAAAACATTTGCCAATGATACCTCGGACAAGGGTTTGATTTCCAAAATACACAAAGAACTCATACTACTCAACACCAGGAAGACAAACATTCTAATTTAAAAGAATAGGCAAAGGACCTGAACAGACACTTCTCCAAGGAGGACATACAAAGGACCAATAGACATATGAAATGATTCTCAGTAACACTAGACATCAAAGAAATGCAAATTAAAACCACAATGAGATACCACCTCACACCAGAATGGCCATCATTAACAAAAGGTGCTGGTGAGGATGTGGAGAAAAGGGAACCTATTGCACTGTTAGTGGGAATGCAGACTGATGCAGCCAGCCACTGTGTAAAATGGTATGGAACTTCCTCAAAAAACTAAAATCGAAACTGCCTTTTGATCTAGCAATCCCATGCTGGGATTATACCCTAAGAATCCTGAAACACCAATAGAAAAGAACCTATGCACCCCAATGTTCATAGCAGTATTATTTAAATAGCCAAGGGCTAGAAACAGCTTAAGTGCCCATCAGTGGATGAATGAATCAAAAAAACTTAGGTACATTTACACAATGGAATACTACGCAGCAAAAAGAAAGAAGGAATTCCTACCCTTCAAAACAGCATAGTTGGAACTAGATAGCATTATGCTAAGTGAAATAATCCAGGTGGTGAAAAATGAATATCATACGATCTCACATTTAAGCTGAACCTAATGAAAAGAAGCAAACAAACAAGCAAAATGGAAATAAACATGGAAATAAACAAACTGACAGTGACCAGAGCGGAGGAGGGAGGTGGATAATAGGAAGGATGGGGATGAGTCTAATCAAGGAGCTACTATAAATGACTCAAGGAATTGAACAACAGGGTGGGGATTGACTGTGGGAGCAGGGGTTGGGTGGGGTAGGGGAGAACAATTGGGGGAAAATTGGGACAACTGTAATTGAACAGTAATAAAATAAAGTGGCATTAGAATAAAAATTAAAAAGTTATTTATTAATAAACATGATTAACCTGATAGCAAATTGGAGACAGCAAAATGGAGAGTTTGGTGTCTAGACATTAATAAAAGACAAAATAACAATAGCAACAACTTTTGTATGTGTATTACTTACAAGCACTTTAGGTATTATGTTATTACTAATGCCCACACTTTCACAACTAGTAAGATGATGGTGTTTTCTTATTTTTTATTTTACAATTACTGTTTACATTTAATATTAGTTTGTATTGGGTTCAAGTGTACAGCATAGTAGTTAGACAATCATATACTTTGCAAACTGGTCCCCTTGATATTATAAGTACCTACCTGACACCTTACCTAGTTATTACAGTATTATTAACTATATTTTCTATGCTGTACTTTACATCTCTGGGATTATTTTGTGACCAGCAGTTTATATTTCTTAACCCCTCCTTTTTTTTCACCCAGTACCCATCCTTCTTGTTTCTATTTTGTTTATTCATTTTGGTCCTTAGATTCCACATGTAAGTGGAATCATATGCTGGTTGTCTTTCTCTGACAGATTTATTTCACTTAGCATTCTACCATCTGGGTCCATCAGTGCTGTCACAATGATAAGATTTCATTTTCTCTTTTTTGGTGACTGAGTAATATTTCAATGTGTTAATGTACCACACTTTTTTAATCCACTGACAGGCACTTGGGTTGCTTCCATATTTTGGCTATTATAAATAATGCTGCAATGAACATAGAGATGCATATATTCTTTTGAATTAATGTTTTGGGTTTCTTCAGATAAATGTCAAGAAGCAGAATTCGCTGAGTCATAGGCAGTCCATTTTAATTTTTTTGAAGAAATTCCATATTGTTTTCCCTAATGGCTGCACCATCCTGCAATCCCACCAACAGTGTATGGGGGTTCCCGTTTCTCCACATCCTTGCCAACACTTGTTTATTGATTTATTGATTACAGTCATTCTGACAGGTATGAGGCTATATCTTATTGTGATTTTAATTTGCGTTTACTGATGATTAGTGACATTGAGCAGCTTATTATATGCCTATTGGCCATCTCTATGTCCTCTTTGGAGAAATCTGTTCAAGTTATTTGCACATTTTAAATTGGATTGTTTTGGTGTTCTTTAGGAATTTTGGATATTAACTCCTTATTGGATGTATCATTGCCAAATACCTTCTCCCATTCAGTAGTTGTCTTTTCGTTTTGTTGATGGCTTCCTTTGCTGTGCAAAAACTTTTTAGTTTGATATAGTCTCATTTGTTTATTTTTTCTTTGCTTCACTTTCCCCGGGGAGCTATATCAGAAAAAATATTTCTGAGAGGAATGTCAAAGATTTTACTGCCTTTGTTTTCTTCTGGAGTTTTATGGTTTGAATCTTACATTTAAGTCTTTAATCCATTTTGAATTTATTCTTGTATATGGTGTAAGAAGGTGATTTAGTTTCATATTTTGGCATATATCTGTCCAATATTCCCAACACGGTTTACTGAACAGACTATT
Organism: Noctilio leporinus; assembly: GCA_004026585.1. Lineage (NCBI taxonomy): Eukaryota > Metazoa > Chordata > Mammalia > Chiroptera > Noctilionidae > Noctilio > Noctilio leporinus. The sequence goes on from PVIW01002833.1 coordinate 19,693, forward strand.
AGCCCATTGTATAACTTTGCTGCCTTTTTTGTAGATTAATTGACTGTAAAGTTGTTAATTTATTTTGGGGCTTTCTGTGCTGTTTTATTGAGCTACGTTTCTGTTTTTAATGTCAATTCTGTGTTTGTTTACTATAACCTTTAAAGGTAAAGTTTGATCTCAGGCAACATGATTCTTTTGAATTCTTTCTTTCCCTGAAGATTTCTTTGGCTATAAGGGATCTTTTGTGGTTCATCGTAAAATTTTGGAGTATACATAGATAGCTTTGGGTAGTATAACATTTTAATGATATTAATTTTTCTAATTCATGAGCACTGTATATGCTTCTATTTATTTGTATCCTTTTCAGTGTCTTTCTTCAGTATCTTAGACTTTTCTAAGTAAGGTCTTTTACTTTCTTGGTTTGTTAATCTTGTTTGTCTTCATCGAACCAGCTCTTGGTTTTTTTGACCTTTTGTGTTGTTCTTTTTAAACTCTCTTTCATTTATTTCTGCTCTGATCATTTATTATTTCCTTTCTTTTACTCCCTTTGGGCTTTGTTTTTCCTCTGTTTCCTCTATGTATAGGGTTAGGTTGTTTATTGTTTATTTGTTGAGATAAACCTGTATTGCTATGATTATTTCTCTTAGAATTGCTTGAGCTGTGTTCCTTATATTTGGGTTTTTTTGTGTTTTCACTTATATCAAGGTATCTTTGGGTTTCTTTTTTGTCTTCATTGTTAACCCATTCATTGTTTAGTAACATGTTATTTTGCCTTCTTGTGTTTGTGTGCTTCCCAGCTTCTTTCTTATAATTGATTTATAGTTTCATAGCATTATGATCTGAGAAGATGCTTGAAAAGAATTCAGTCTTCTATAATTTATTGCAACTTGTTTTGTGGCTTACCATGTAATCTGTTCTGGAAAATGTTCCATGTGCACTTGAAAAGAATGTATATTCTGTTACTTTGGGGAGAAATGTTCTGAACATATCAATTCAATTCATCTGTTTAACCTGTTATTTAAGGGTGCTGTTTTCTTGTTGATATTTTGTCTGGGTGATCTATCCATTGATGACAATGAAGTTTAAAATCCTCTATGATGGTGTTACTGTTGATCTTTTTCTTAACGTCCATCAATATTGGCTTTATGTATTTTGGTGCTCCTTTGTTAGGTGTATAAAATATTTACAAGGGTTATATCATTTTGCTCGATCCCTTTATCAATAGGTGATATCTTTTTTTTTTTTTTTTGGTCGTATTATAGCCTTTGTTTAAGAGTTCATTTTGCCTGATACAAGTATTGCTACTCAGCTTTCAAAAATTTCAATTTGCGTGAAATATCTTTTTATTCTTACACTCCCATCTATTAGTATCTTTTGTTCCGAGGTGGGTTTCTTGTAGACAGAATACCTATGGATCTTATTTTTTAATTAATTCAACTACCCCATGTCTTTTAATTAGAATATTTTGTCTATTTACATTTAAGGTAAGTACTTATAGGAATGTATTTATTATTGCCATTTTATTATACATACTTATGTGCCTTTTCTTTTTATTTTCTTAAGCTTCTTTAACATTTCTTGTATTGATTTGGTAGTGATGAACTTCTTTATGTTTTTCTTGTCTGGGAAGTGCTTTATTTCTTCAATTTTAGATGACAACTTTGCTAGGTAAAGTAGTCTTGTCTGTAAGTCATTGCTTTTAGTCACTTTGAATATTTGGTCATAATGTCTTTTGCCAGAAATGCTGCTTTTGAAAAATCAACTGACAGTCTAATGGGAAGCTCCATTGTAGGTAATTTTTTTTTTCTTGCTGCTTTTAAGATTATCTTTTTGTCTTTAACCTTTGTCATTTTAATTGTGATGTGCCTTGGTGTAGGCCTTTTGGTTCTTTCCACTTCCTGGACTTGTATGTCCTTTTCCTTTATCAGGTCAGTGACATTTTTCAGTCATTATTTTTTTAGATAGGTTTCAATCCCTTGCTCTCTCTCTTTTTCTGGTGTCCCTATTGTGTGGATGTTGTTGCACTTGATACTATTCCAGAGTCCCTTAAACCAGGCGTCCCCCACCTCTCTCCTCCCTGTCCGCTGATACCACTAGCTTTAATGCCTGCACTCTGCCTCCTGTTTTCCATCTCCCTCCCTGACCTGAGCTCTGTGTCCTGTCTCCACCCACCTTACCCACCACCCCCACCCTGCCCCTCCGTCTATGGAAAAACTGTCTTCCAGGAAACTGGTCCCTGGTGCCAAAATGGTTGGTGACTGCTGCCTTAAATTACCCTCATTAATTTTCTTTCTTTTTCTTTTTGCTGCTCTCATTGGGTATTTTCTGCTACTTTGTCTTCCAAATCACTGATTTAGTCTTTACCTTCATCTAGCCTGCTGTTGATTCTTTCTCATTTGTTCTTCATTTCAGCTATTATAGTCTTCATTTTCCACTGGTTCTTTTTATGGTTTCTGTGTTCTTTTTAAATGCTTGTTATTTATTTGTTAAGTTCTCACTAAGTTCCTTGAGCATCTTTGTAACCATTGTTTTAAACTCTAGCTGGTAGATTGCTTGTCTCCTCTTCACTTAGTTCTTTCTCTGGGGATTTCTCCTGTTCTTTCATTTAGGGCAGGATTCTTTGTTTCCTCATTTTGGTTGCCTCTCCAATTTATTTCTGTGTATTATGTGGACCTGCTGTTACCATCCCCACCCATCTTGGTAGAGTGACCTTTTGTAATAGATGGCCAGTGGGGCTCAGTGGTTCAGCCTCCCTGATCACCTGAGCTAGGTGTTCCAGGAATGCCTCTTGTAGGTTTTGTGAGCTTTCCTATTGTTGTTTAGTCTTGATTGCTTTTGGCTCATCCATGGGTGGGGCTTGCCTTCAGGTTGGCTGATTGTGAGGATTGACCTTACCACAGTGTACAAGCAGCCTTGTTGGGGCTGACCACGTTAAGTGACATTTGCCCCAGCAGGGTGTTGTGTTATTTTAACAGAACTTTATAAAAGTTCTCTAGAACTCTGGAAGCATAGCTGCCTGGGCCTACTTAATCTGAAGGTAAATAGCTTTTTGCTTTTCTTGAGTATTATTACAGCCCAGATCTATAATTTGATGGAAAAGATTTGGCTTTAATGACAGTCAGACAGGTTGGCTTTAAATATTGGCTCTGTTGTTACCAAGCTTCGTCAACATAAGGGAAAAGTCTATCTCTGTGAGTCTCAATTTTCTTACTTGAAATTGGGTATGTCTAATATGAAACTGATGGTAATGTTAAGGAAAATGCAAGTATGTAAACCACATGGCTCTGTTTAAGGAGACAAATATATGAAGGCTATTTCATAAATAATTTCATTTCAAACAGTAAAATTAGTGGTCATTGATTGCCTAAAAATTTCACTTATGGAGACTATTTAATACTCTGGGGGAGTTATTATTATAATAAGTGCAATAGCAATCGGTTCTTAAATGCAGTTTTATTATTAGTTGTTACTGAGTAGCAGTTTTACGTGTCAAATAACAAATTGTTGCTTTAGTTTGGGGTTACAACCAAACCAACATTTTAGACATCCAATAGTGAATATATATGTGGAAACTTACCTCTTGAGGGGAGCATTTGCTAATAAATTTGTACCTGAGGAATAAAGTAGTCTTTTTTAATCAGCCAAATTGCATGGAAAATTTTACACTTTATTTCTTAGAGAATCTCTCAGGATACACACCTAATCTGATTCAGTAAGGATTTTAGCCTATTACTTCTTCTTTCTTCTCTGTCCCAAATCTTCTAATGGCTGAATTAGATTACTTTTGGCTGAACCTTTCAGAAAATTTTGAGGTTTTATTACCTAGACTTTTCTGTACTCCCGCATAATAATACCTATAGAAATATGATCGCTAAACAAAATGTTTGAGTTACATGATCTTGAGAAAGTTAGTAATCTCTAGGACCTCCTATTTTTGCATCTGTAAAATGTCATGTTAGCAAGTTGTTTTAGAAAGAGTAAAAGCTCACAAAATTTTTTTGTCTTCAGATATTTGAAATTATTAAAAATTATTAAGCACTAATAACTTCAAATACGTTTATATATATTTTTTTCTGGCTGAAAAGTACAGCAAAGAGTGGACTTAGAGAAAGGGAGAAAGTGTGATCAGTAATGAGCCTATCTCACACGTGCTTCTCTTCTCGGAGGAGCGATGCAGACCATGAGCCCCCACAGGCACAGTGTAGGAAAGACAACAGCCACAATAAACATCACTCTATGATGCTGGTTTCTTCCCAAAGGATTGCCTCTCAGAAAGTTTAACCTGTCCTTTTTTGAGTAAAGTTTAAACTTTATCTTTATTTTTGTCCAAATTCAGCAGAGGGAAATTAGGAAAGACACAAACTAAATTTAGGAGGCACTGATTGAGGGGAAGGATAAAAATAATTACGTATAGTATTTATATTTCAGTGATAGCTAAGTAGGTGATATGATAGACTTTATAATTTTTCTATGAAAGATTCCAGAACTGGAGAAACAATTTGAAATAATGATAAGGAAATGGTGGGTGTCAAGTTATTTTAAAAAGGTATAGGAACTAGGACTAGGAAATGACCTTTGGTGAAGGGCATGAACCCAAGGGACTTGGGTGGAGAGATCAGTTGAAGCAGCAAGGGTATAATATTCTGGTCTACCCTCTCTACTCCCAATTCCAGTTTCATCTGTATTGGAAAAAATGTTCCTTTTCACTATGTTTTAGGACAGGGATTTTCAACCAGTGTGCCACCTGACTGGGGCACTGATTTCCTTTCCTTAGATTGTCAACTAAAATCAATGACAACAACCAACACAATAATAAATGCCTGGTGTGAATCAATTAAAATTATACCCATTTTTTGGTCAGATTAGAAAATAATATACAGGGTGTGTATAATCAATTGGCAAAATTTTAGTAAAATAAACATACTACAAAATAAATTTATTCTTATATGTAAATATAGAAACAGTCATTATTTTTTAAGTTGTTCAAAAAAGTCTCTTATTTGCTGCAATAATAGACTCCATTTGACTTTGGAATTGAGCATGTTTTCATTAACTTTTCTTTATCCATGAACATCATGATGTTTTCAATCTTAGCTAACAGCCTCTTTATTGGAATGAGGTTGTTTATTAACTTATCTCTCACAAATGCTCCATACATAATAGTCTAAAGGATTTGCACCTGGTGAGCTAGCAGCCAGATTTCCTTTGACCAGAATTCAGGAACATTGACACTGAGACATTCTTGCACCTTTTTGGCATTATGTGCTGGTGCACCATCTTGTTGGAAGATAAAATGACATCCTTTTGCGACGTGCTTCATCCATAGTACAACTACTTCTCTCAAAACATTAAGGTAAACATCATGGATCTTCATTGATGATCTCCTGGATTCTGTGTACAATACCTGGACTTGTGCGATCCTTGCGTACCTTACGCATTTTCCTTGTTGGTGTGATGATATCAGGATCAGCATCATACACATTCATGTTGTAAACTATACGTAAAGATGTTATTGAAGTCCGCAGTTTCCTCAGGAGTTTGCCCTGCATGCAGCCCAGAAACTATGATTGCTTTAACATTGGACATGATGGTTGCTCTCAGAATACTTTATATCTGAAACAATGATGTTAATCACAACTTTAGACACATGGTTTTTCAAAATTAATAAGAAGCATGTGAAATAAGGCAAAGTTCTTGCCAGTTGATTGCATGCACCCTGTATTGTCTGGTGTGCTGCAGATTTAGTAATTAGTTTATGTGTGCCTTGAGATGAGAAAGGTTGAACATCACTGCTTTAGGACTTGACTCTGAAGAATCATTCAGTCACAGCTTCCAAGACCATATACTGTTCTGCCTCAGTATTGACTTTGAGATCTCACAAACTCAAAGAAAATCTGTTACAGAGGGGGCTGAACATGACCCATGTCTTCTGTACCTCCCCCAATAATTGATAAGTCCTAATACAGGGCAGCTGCCGGTTGTGTTTTGGATCCCGTGGGAACACTTTGAGTACCCCTGCTTTTCTCAGCACCATAGTCTTCCCTGGGCCCACTGGAGAATTGCCTCATTCCAGGCAGCAAAAGGGCAGGAGGCAGGAGGCCAAAGTAATTTCTCTGGAGAATTTGTTGCCGGAGTAGGAATTGCACCTGGGAATTCTGTGACATAAAGTTAATTCCTCTGCACATTTCTGGCTTCCCCAAGAAAGTAATGTGACTGGAATGAGTGTTTTATGAGCAGCTGGAGGCCTCTGGATGCTGACGTTTATGCAGTGGTTGCTTTCGAGGGCTGCCCTTGAAGGAATTCCCCTGTGTAGTCCTGCCTAAGAAATATGCTGGTCTATTGAGTCTTCATCCTTAGCCCTGAAAACGTAGCAAATGGGCAGATTATCCAAAAACCTGAATTCCCCTGAGTTTAACTCAGGAGTGAGTGAGCATAAGAGGCGGAATCTTCATTCTCAGAGGCATCTAAATCTTTTCTCTGAGTCACCATGTTTGGTGTGAATTAACAATTGAGAGCTCCTGTCCTATAGGCATGTATTAAGAGAGAACATTATAGATGGAAAATATGTGAAATGGGTGTCCAAAGAGAAACTGTTTAAATCGATAATTCTCTGATATGTAATTTTTGTTTCAAATAATTTACGGATGAGGGTGGAGAAGAAGGGAAATAAATACAATATGATGGACTACAAACAAAATTAGCCTGATATGTTAAAATAAAATTCAGCCTTTCAAATAGTCAGTTGAGTAATAACAGCAGACTTAGATTTTAATCCCATACATACAACTGATTTGTTATCCAACCAAACCTTAGTGAGCTTTAGCTTTTCTGTGAGCTACATGTTTTGTTGTTTTTGTTTTTTGTCTTTTTTTTGGTGGGGGTGCTAATTCTAAAATTGACTTCATAGTTGGGGATAGCAGTAAATAAGGGAGCTTAACTTAAAAACATCATAGAATATAATTTGCTATTCTGGAAGTGGCTGTGAATCTCATAAAATGTCTTTGTAAAGGTAGTATGAGTTTTTAAGAATCTGCAATTAAGGTAAGAACATGTATACTTTTTGAAAAGACAATGAGCCTTTCACCTCAGGCCAACAATCTTAAAAATTAAAGGAAGTAGTTTTCAAAATAAAAGTTTATTTAATAAACATGTTTGTTAGTATAAATACATTTGTTGTATAACTATCATAAAATAATTTCTATGTTATATATTTTTTTATTTTACAACAGATATTTTTTTTCTTCTCCTCCTATTAGGGAATTCCTAGGAAAGGAATGAGATGATGTTATTTTTACCAAAACTTGGTTAGATTATGTGAATTTTTGGTCTAATGATTTTGATTTCTGTATGTCTACATGGTATTAATATGTCACTTCTCCCATATTAGAGTACAGTTTAGATAATAATTATTTATATTGAATTGTCATATGAATAAACACGAAAGATAAATTTTCTTTCAATTAGAACAAATTTATGTTCTTGAACTCTCTTGGGTTCAGCCATCATTTCCAAAGATGGGAATTTGGATTTGATTGGTGTTTAGGTTCACAAGTGTAGCAGCAGCTGTGTTCATCACTTCCCACCCTGGTGCCCTCTCTCCTGTGGGGTTGGCTAATCCAGGACCGTAAGTGTCTGCTTCTAAGGCTGTCACCTAAAACTGCGGGAAGCTGAGTAGCCTCCAAAAAAAATCAGAATAAAGCTTTTTTTTTCCAGTGGTAAAATGAAAATTCATTACCAGATACTCATTTTTGAAGAAATATTTTCATAATACATTTTTTTCACTTTGTTGGAAGTTAAAGGAATCTAGCCTGAAGAAATTATTTTTCTGGAAGCATTTTCCAATGGTAAAAATTATTTTTCCAAATAATTTAGTAGTTTGAGATGGAATCAATTTTTTTCCCCTGAGGAAGGATGATGGGATTTGAAAAGTATTGTGAAGTATATGGAAGGAAATAATCAGCCCTAGTCCTGTCCTAAAAGTTAGATATTAATATTTTTATGTTTACTGCCAATTTCTTATTTTTCTAACTTTTGTTATAAAAAATGTCCAATGTAGACATTGTAACGTACATATTATACTGAGTTATTATTGCAGTGAATCCTGATATTACATCTTTCAGTTTTAATAGACATTAGCGCATGGCAGGTCTTGTTTCTTCTGCCCCTTCCATTTCAATGAAGCAAGTTCCAGACATTTCACTGTTTCATGAATGAGTATTTCAAGCCAGTTACTTTCTACATATATACATAAAAAACACTACAAAAGTATAGTTTCCTTTAAAAAAATAGAGAAAAAATAGATAAATAAAATCTCCATTTAACCTCTTCTGATCTGAGGCTACCTTTTCCAGCTGTCCACTCCTAAAGGTAAATAGTATGATAATTGATTTTAGAATGTATCCTTTTAATTAATTATTGAATGTGATGAGAGTATGTATGTACATATTTATGTAGCATATATTATTTTATATATTTTAAAAATATAGATAATTGATATTAAACTATACTGATTCTGCAAGTCTCAGTTCATTTTTGACATCTGGATAGTGACTTTAGTTTTTAGTAAGTGAGCCTGACCATTTGTATTTATTATGAGTATGGATATGTGGATTTATTTTTTATTTATTGATTTTTAAAGATTTTATTTATTATTTTCAGAGAGAAGGGCAGGGAGGGAGGAAGAAAGGGAGAGAAGCATCAATGTATAGTTATCTTTCAATGTATGTGCCCTGACTGGGGAATTGAACCAGCGACCTTTGGCTTAATTGAGCCACACCAGCCAGGGTTGGATTTAATTTTAAAACCTTGTTTTGTGTTTACTATTCCTTCCCTGTTTTTGCTTTCCCTCTCTTCCTGTCCTCTTGCAGGTTGAGTAGTCTTTATTTCATCTTTTTTCCTTCCTGGTTTATAAATTATAGATTCCATTTCTGTTTTGTAGTGATATTTAAAAAGTTTTATACCCATATTTGGCTTATTCTAGTGGAGTTTGAAGTGAAACTATTACTTCTAGCCTCCCATGACTGGAATATTTTTGCCAAAAATACCATTATTTTAAATGTTTATAGTTACTGTAGTTGCATTGACAGAATGAAACCTTGTCAGTTAGATCAAACCTTCCTTGTTCAGTAGTGGGTGAATGTTTTGTTTGATTGAAACCTGATGGCTTTACTCACACTGATCAAAACTGAATACTTCACAGTATTTTATTCACCTGCCATAAGAGCAGCTCCCCTAAGCCTTGTTTTTCTGACGTAACTGGTTTCCCTGTAGGACTCTTAATGATCTCAGTGGTCCTATTAAAGATGTCTTTGCTTGCATTTTCCTCAAATCTCTATAGGAAGTTGAGTGTTCACATGGAAGAAGGGTGCTTGTTAAGTGGGATGTTTGTTAAATGGGATGCTTGAGAGGGTTGTTTAGCATATGATGGTGAGGTGCTGCCCCGAAGCAGGTTGTTTATGAAACAAAGACCCTCACGCTAACATCACTGGCAAAATGGAGTTCTCTGTAGGAGTGATTGTCAGGACTGTACCTTAGGGACTCTGTTCCCTGCTCAATGGCTGTGTTGGGTCTTCCAAGCTGTGTTCTGTCTCTATTAACTGACTTCTTGGGTCTTTCATAACTTAGGCTAGCATGTGCCTCTCATCCTTTTCTCCTCTTTCTTCTATCTTTACAATTCTGCCATGACTTGTTGGTTTATTTCTGGAATGTTTCTCTTCTTAAGTTCCCAAGAGAGACTCTAGCCCCGTTCTACCTTTCAGGTCTTAGATGGTCTTTCTTTGGGTGGGAGCCCAGTCCTTGTCTCACTAGTTCTGGTTGGAGGAGAGGGGAGTATATAATGTGAAGTGATGTATTTCTTGGAGCAGGGGCTATGGGAAAGTTGAAATCTCAGCGTGAGGCAAACATAGGTTTACAGTTATTTATATGGAAAACAACGCAGCAATTAATAAATGATAATACAAGAATAAACTTTGTGTTTGGCATACTCACAACTATAAACCTACTTTTTTCCCCACCTTGTATATTAGTCAGTTTGGGCTGCCATAGACTGGGTGGTTTAAACCTCAGAAATATATTTCCGCATGGTTCCGGAGGCTGGGACATCTGCTGACAAGGTCTTGCAGGGTTTGGTTTCTGGTGAAAACTGTCTTTCTGGCTTGTGGATGGCCACTGTGTCCGCACATGGTCTTTCTTTGTGTTCACCTGTGGAGAGCAGGAAGGAAGAAGGAAGGGAGGGAGTGATCCAGCCATGTCTCTTTCTTTTTTCTTAAAGTCATAAAAACCTTATCCCCAAATGCAGTCACACTAAGGGTTACCACTCCAGCATATGCGTGTTGGGGGTGTATAATTCAGTGGATAGCAGCATTATAAAGTATAATAATTCAGCCTTTTAAACTCTGATCAGGACAGATTTTCCCTCTAGAGGAGTCATACTACTGATCTGATCTTCTTTTTATATTCTTTGTCTAGGCAATTGACATCACCATCTAGTTAGTAACTGAAGCAGGAAAGATAGCATTTGTGCTAGATTCATCTTCATTACATCCACATTGTGGGGCCTTGTTGCTTATAGCTCTTAATTCTTGAATCCATCTCCCATTTTTATTTATTTTTCAGTTTCATCACTATTTTAAAAATTGTCTCTTACCTGGTCCTTTTTTCCCATTTCTCTTACTTCTCATAGATCTTTCACATCATTATTAGAATGACCTTTCTAAAACAAAGTAACCATGTTACTCACTGTACCAAAATAAACTTCAAAGTTGAATGTTGAAATTCTTTAAGAATGGTGTGCAACACCCTCCGTCATTTAGCCAGGATCCACCTCTCCAGCCTCAGCAGTCTGCTTCTGTCTTTCCTCCTCCTCTAGCCCCAGTCCAGGAGCCAGACACTACTTCAGTCCTCCAGAGAAACGATGCACCCTGACCTTTATGTGGGGAGCTCTTTTCTCACCTCTTTTGTCCTAAGCCCTGTCCGTCTATTCTTTAGGACTCTGTGCTGGGGTGTCAGAAGCTTTTCCTTTCTCTTCCATTGGTGTGGTGTCCTTATGTCTTCTTGTACGGTAAGTGCCTATTTACAATTGTATTTTTTTCCTTCGAGTCACTTGGCCCATGAGTTTCCAGACAACCCTCCTTTCCCTTAATTCTGCCACCCAACAGGATGTCGTTAATGTAGGCTCCCCATGTGTTTTATTTATTTATTTAAATTTAATTTTATTGTTTTATTACATCCATCCCCGTTTTCCTTCCCTCTGTCCCCTTACCCACCCGCCCACTTCCCACCAAAGTAAATCCCACTTGTTGTCCATGTCCATGGTTCTTCCATACTAGTTCCTTGACTAAACTGCTCCCCTTTGTTGCCTTTGCATCTCCCCTTCCACTTCCTCACTCCCCTTTGCCCACTGGAGATCTATTCATTGGATTCATGTATCTGGCTCTGTTTTGCTTATTTGTTTGTTTTGTTCATTATTCTCCTGAAATGGGTGAGATCATATGGTATTTCTCTTTCATTGACTGGCTTATTCCACTAAGCATTATACTTTCTGGTTCTATCCATGTTGTGGCAAAGGTTAGGAGTTTTTTTCCTTTTTTTTCTGCTGTGTAGTATTCCATTGTGTAAATGTACCAAAGTGTTTTGATCTAATCCTCTGCTGATGGACACTTTGGCTATTTCCAGCACTTGGCTATGGTAAATAGCACTGCTGTGAACATAGGGGTACATAGGTTCTTCTGAATTGGTGTTTCAGGGTTCTTTGGGTATAATCCTAGTAATGGAATTGCTGGATCAAAAGGCAGTTCCATTTTTAGTTTTTTAAGGAAACTCCATACTGTTTTCCATAGCAGTTGCACCAGCCTGCATTCCCACCAACAGTGCACCAGGGTTCCCTTTTCCCCACATCCTCGCCAGCACTTGTTGTTTGTTGATTTATTAATGATGGCCATTCGGACAGGTGTGAGGTGGTATCTTATTGTGGTTTTAATTTGCATCTCTCTTATGGCTAGTGATGTTGAACATTCTTTCATATGCCTCTGGGCCCTTGGTATGTCCTCCTCAGAGAGTTGTCTGTTCAGGTCCTTTGCCCATTTTTTAATTGGGCTGTCTGTCTCCCTGGTGTTGAGTCGCATTAGTTCTTTATATATTTTGGATATCAAACCCTTGTCTGAGGTATCATTGGCAAATATGTTTTCCTATACAGTTGGTTCCCTTTTAATTTTGCTGATGTTTTCTTTAGATAAACAGAAACTTTTCAGTTTGATATAGTCCCGTTTGTTTATTTGTTCTTTGACTGCCTTTGCCCTTGGAGAAGTACCAGTAAACATATTTCCGTGTAGGATATCTAAAATTTTACTGCCTGTATTTTTCTCCAGGACGTTTATGGTGGCACTGCTTATGTTTAAGTACTTTATCCATCTTGAGTTTATTCTGGTGTATGGTGTAAGTTGGTGACCTAATTTTATTTTTTTGCATGTTGCTGTCCAGTTCTCCCAACACCACTTGTGGAAGAGACTGTTTTTACTCCATTTTATGTTTTTTCCCCCCTCTGTCGAATATTAATTGACCATGGAGTCCTGGGTTAATTTTTGGTCTATTTTATTCCATTGATCTAGATGTCTATTCTTATGCCAGTACCCTTGTAGTATTCCTCCTACCTTGTTCTTCTTTCTCAAGATTGCTGTGGCTATTCATGGGTGTTTTTGGCACCATATAAATTTTTGAAGTATTTTTTCTATTTCTGTGAAGTCTGTCATTGGTATTTTAATTGGGATTGCATTGAATCTTTAGATTGCTTTGGGTAGTATGGGCATTTTAATGATGTTGATTCATTCCATCCATGAACATGGTATATGCTTCCATTTATTTGTATCTTCATTCATTTCTTTTTTCAGTGTTCTGTAGTTTTCTGAGTACAGATCTTTTACCTCTTTGGTTAAGTTTATTCCCAAGTACTTTATTTTTCTTGTTGCTATGGTAAATGAGGTTTGTTTTCTAGCTTCTATCTCTGATGATTCATTATTGGTATACAAAAATGCTTTTGATTTCTGGATATTGACTTTATATCCAGCTATTTTGCTAAATTTGCTTATTAGGTCGAGTAAGTTTTTGGTGGAGTCTATTGGGTTTTGTATGTACACTATCACATCATCTGCAAATAATGACAGTTTGACTTCCTCCTTCCCAATTTGGATACCTTTGATTCCTTTTTCTTGTCTGATAGCTATGGCTAGAACTTCCCAAATGATGTTGAGCAAAAGTGGAGAAAGTGGACAGCCTTGTCTTGTTCCTGATCTTAGGGTGAAAGCTTTTAGTTTTTCCCCATTGAGTATGATGTTGGCTTCAGGTTTCTCATATATAGCCTTTATTGAGGTATGCTCTCTCTATTCCCGTTTTGCTGAGTATTTTTTATCATAAATGGTTGCCATACTTTATCAAATGCTTTTTCAGCATCTATTAATATGATCATATGGCTTTAGTCTTTCAGTTTGTTGATGTGGTGTATTACATTTATTGATTTGCAAATATTGTACCATCCTTGCATCCCTGGGATAAAACCCACTTGATCATGGTGTATGATCTTTTAAATGTATTGCTGGATCCAGTTGGCCAATATTTTGTTGAGAATCTTTGCATCTATGTTCATCAGAGAAATTGGCCTATAGTTTTCTTTCTTAGTTGTGTCTTGACCTGTTTTTGAGATTAGAATAATATTGGCCTCATAGAAAGAGTATGGGAGTCTTCCCTCTTGTTGGAATTCTAAATGTTTTGTAGAATTCACCTGTGTAGCCAACTGGTCCTGGGCTCTTGTGCTTTGGGAGATTTTGAATTACTTCTTCAATTTGTGTGGTTGTTATTGATCTATTCAGGCTTTCTGCTTCTTCTGGATTCAGTTTTGGTAGATTATACATTTCCAGAAATTTGTCCATTTCACCTAGATTGTCATATTTCTTGTCATATAGTTGTTTGTAGTAATTTCTTACAATCCTTTGTAATTTCTCCTCTGTCATTTCTGATTCTGTTAATTTGGGTCCTCTCTCTTTTTCTTGATGAGTCTGGTTAAAGGCTTGTCAATTTTCTTTATTTTTTCAAAGAACCAGCTCCTGGGCCTGTTGATTCTTCGAATTGTAGTTTGAGTCTCTAAGTTATTTAATTCTGCTCTGATCTTGATGATTTCCTTCCTTCTCCTTGCTCTGGGCTTTGTTTGTTGTTTGTCCTCTACTTCTTGCAGCTTTATGGTTAGGTTGTTTGTATAAGCTTCTTCTGACCTTCTTAGGTAGGCCTGTATTGCTATGAATTTCCCTCTGAGGACTGCTTTTGCTGTGTCCCATAGGTTTTGGACTGTTGTGTATTCATTGTCATTTGTTTCCAGAAACCTTTTGATTACATCTTTGATCTCATTGTTACCCCATTCATTACTTAAAAGTATGTTATTCAGTCTCCATGAGTTAGAGTGTTTTTGGTTGTTTTGGTTTTTTCCTTGAGATTGGTTTTCAGTTTCAAGCCATTGTGATCTGAGAAGATGCTTGATATGATTTCAATTTTTCTGTATTTGTGGAGGCTTGCCTTGTGATGTACCATGTGGTCTCCATGTGGTCTATCTTGGAGAATGTTCCATGTCCATTTGAAAAGAATGTGTATTTTGCTTCTTTGAGGTGAAAGGTTCTGTATATATCAGTTAGGTCCATTTCCTCTAGAGTGTTATGCAATGCCATAACATCCTTAGTGATTTTTTGTTTGGAAGATCTGTCCATTGTTGATAATGGAGTATTAAAATCCCCTACTATTAGTGTGTTGCTGTCTATCTACTTCTTGACGTCCTCCAAAATTTTCCTTATATATTTCAGAGCTCCTATGTTAGGTGAGTGTATGTTTACCAGAGTTATCTCTTCATGATGGATTGTTCTTTTAAGTATTAGGAAATGTCCTTCTTTATTTCTTTTTATGGCCTTCATTGTAAAATCTATTTTTACTGAAATAAGTATTGCTATTCCAGCCTTTTTTTCATATCCATTTGCTTGCTATATATTTTTCCATCCCTTCACATTAAGTCTGTGTTGATCTTTTGTTCTGAGGTGGGTCTCTTGAAGACAATATATATGTGAGTCATGTTTTCTTATCCATTTGGCTATCCTATATCTTTTGATTGGTGAATTTAATCCATTTACATTTAAGGTTATTATTGATTGATTCATTGCCATTTTTCCCACTTTGTACCTGCATTCCTCTCTCTCTCTGTTTCTTCTTCTTCTTCTTCTTCTTCTTCTTCTTCTTCTTCTTCTTCTTTTTTTAAAGCAGACCTTTTAGCATTTCTTGCAATGATGGTTTGGTAGAGATGTATTCTTTTAGTCTTCTTTTGTCTGGGATACTCCTTATTTCTCCTTCCATTTTGAATGAGAGCCTTGCTGGGTAGAGTATTCTTGGTTGCAGGCCTTTGTTTCCCAACACTTGGGGTATTTTTTGCCATTCCCTTCTGGCTTGTATTGTTTCTGTTGAATAATCATTTGATAGCCTTATTGGAGCCCCCTTATATGTTATTTGTAGTTTCTCTCTTGATGCTTTTAGGATTCTCTCTTTATCTTTGAAATTTGTCATTTTAATTATAATGTGTCTTGGAGTTGGTCTGTTTGGATTCATCTTCATTGGAACCGTCTGTGCGTCCTGAACCTGAGTAAGGTTTTCACTCATCATGTTAGGGAAATTTTCTATCGTTACTTTTTTGAATAGGTTTTCCATTCCTTGTTTCCCTTTTCCTTCCTATGATACGGATATTATTGCATTTCATGTTGTCCTGTAGCTCTCTTAAAGCCTCTTCATTCTTGTTCATCCTTTATTCATTCTGTTGCACTGTCTTGGAGTATTTTTCTACATTGTCCTCCAGCTCACTGATCCGATCCTTTGCTTCCTCTAGCCTACTGTTGATTCCTTCTGCTATATTCTTCAATTCAGAAATTGTATTCTTTATTTCCTCCTGGCTCTTGCTGATAGTTTCTAAGTCCTTTTTAATGCTGATGTAGCTCTCAGTAAGTTCCTTGTAGCTTCCCTGGAGTTCTTTGTAGTTTCCCTGCAGTTGTTTGTAGTTTTCTTTGAGCTGGCTGAGCTCGTTAAGCTTCTCTATCATCATGATTTTGAATTCCATTTCTGTTAGTTTGTTTGCCTGTTTCATTTAGTGATCTTTCTGGGGATTCCTTCTTTCCTTTAGTTGATGGACTGATTTTTTCCCCCCATTTTGGGTTTCTGTTTTTGCTTCTTTTTTTTTCTTGGATTAATCTGCTTTGATTACTTGCCTTCCTGGAACACCCTTCTGTGTTAGGAGGTTTGTGGAGTTCAGTGTTGCAGTCTCCTAGATTTCCTCAACTTGTTGCTTTTGGGGTGGCCTTTATGTCATTAACTTGGGTGTCTGGTTGTATTTTGGATTTGTTGTATGTGTTGCTCCTTTCCCTCCAGTTGGCTGATTGAGAGACACTCCTTCTATCCCCTCTCATACATGTTTTTTAGCTGTTCCTAAAACAGAACCACCAGTCTAGGCAAAATAACCACACCTTCAGAGTTATCTTTCTCCTTTAATCCCCCGTTCGACTGCTTATGAACCTAGCTGTATATCCTTGAAGGTAACCCACACTTTTAATCACACCCTCAGTTGCAACTGAGCCAGTCTTAACAGGGATATAGATATGATAAAAATCTTATACTAGGGGGAAAATGATTAAATTGACTAAAGCATAATTTTGAAGGGTGCAAAGGAGTAGCAAGGATAGTTGGGGTATGAGAGAGAAAGCCAACTTATCTCTTCTATAGAAATGGGAAGGGGGAAACCAGCATGCCTCAAGTGCGAGTGAACAGTATAAGCCCATATATATAGTCGCTGCATCTACCTCCCTGCCCACTTTCAATGAGCACTGATTGGTCTAGGTGGAGCCAGGACCCGTGTGCTTTTAGCAGAAAAAAAGAATGTGTAGTCCCTAGTGGCACCCCCCCCCCCCACACACACACAAAAAAGAAAGAAAGAAAAGAAAAAAAGAAAGGGTTTAAGTGGCTGGGGAGGGGAGGAATACTTAGATTGAGGACTGGGAATGAGTTGTAGCAGGAGGGTGAGTAGACTTTAAAATAAGAGTAGAAGGAGGTTCTTGGGTAGTTAGGTGGATTGAGATAGGGGAGGAGTAAAAATATGGGAATTGGGATACACTATGATATAAACAGTATTTACTTAAAATACCCTAATTGTGAGGGTTGGATATAAGTTTTGAAAAGGATATGTTAGGGATTAATAGTTCGTGTAGCTCTCATGTAACTCAGGTGCTTGAGATTAGCAGCTATCCATTTCCTGAGTCTGCCTCTTTTTCTTGGTCAAGTCTGCAATCTACAGTCAAGGTGTGTGGTCTTGGGGTGGCAGGGCCTATTGCTGGCTGTCACAGTCAGTGCTGATTCTTAGTGTCAGTCCTCAGGTAGGCTGAGCCTCCAGTAGCCTAGCTGGGTTTCTATGCTGCCGGTTATTTGGGGCCCTCCCTTCTCTCACTGGTTCTGTGTGGAGAACTGCAGGGTGCTTACCTGGTGTCTATGGCTGCTCTTCCAGCTGCAGTTCCTCTCCAATGGGCACCAGGCTCCAAATGGGTTTTGGGAGGTGGCCTACAGCTTTATTTGCTCCTGTGATGGCTGGCCCTCCCCTTGCAGCCCTTGGAGGAGGTAGCCCCTGTTTGCAAAGAGTGCTTGGTTCCCCAGGGGGCCCCAGGTTGTTTACCGGTGATGGCTGGTCCTCCACACAGTCCAGCTCTTCGAGGAGGTTTTTTTCACCTGCAGTGGGCGTGCCAGTTGCACCAGCAGAAAGTTCCCAACACGAAGTTTCGCGTTTTCATGGGAGCCTGTGCATCGGTATGGGTGCGGGGGGTTAGGCTTCCCTTCTCGTTGGGGATCTGAGCTGCCCTCTCCCAGGTGGTGCAGAGGCACAATTTTCGGCCCTCTCACCACCCTGGCAGGTGCACTTCCCCACTCCCCCACTCCTGCTCCCTGTGGTCCTCTCCTCCTCTGCCTAGGTCCAGGGGAGGTGCTTCCTCTCTCTCATTCTCTGGAGTGGCTCTCATACAGTCCCTCCCCTGCAGGAGTTCAGTTCCTCATACCCTCTGGAGTTTGTGCTCATTGTCCACACTTCACTGCTCAGATTTCTAGTCACCAGAAGTCTGGAGCTGTCTCCAGTCAGAGCCGCCCCCGTGGGCAAAGCCACCACTGCTCAGAGCCGACCTTGGCCTGCCTGCCAGCGGGTTCATAACTATATCACCTGCTCTCCTGTAGGTCTCTGCAGCCTCTGGGCTGTGCACCCCTGAGTCCAGATGCCACCACTCCAGTTTGCAGGGACCTGTAGACATCTTGGGCTCCTTACCCTATCCTCCAGCTGCTCTGGCACTCAAGAACACCATCAGCACTACCATCTACTCTGTCACCATCTTTCTAGGTCTCTACTCTGTCACCATCTTTCCCCATGTGTTTTTGAATTAGTAATAATAGTATTCGAGTTCTTTTCTAATCCTGTGACCGCCCCCCTTGGCATTTTCACTTTGACAGGTAATTTATCTTACCATTTTATAAAGGAAGGAAAAGACTATTAATCAGTATTTGAAGTACATTTTAAAGGCAAGTTTTCTTGATACCTGATTGTCTTTGATTGGCGGGTGGGGGGACAAAAATGAAAATGTATTATTATTGAAGAAATTAAAAAAGATTCACAAATGCCAGCTTGAATATAAAATATTGTTCATGCATGCTTTATTGATCAAACCTGTAAAAATGAGGGAGAAATTCAAAAGAACAGCTGCTAAAAATAGGCTGTTTTCTGTTGGATGACTACGGAATCCTGGTGGGCAGTGTGTCATTTGTATGCTTGCTTTTGGAGCAGTAGTTCAGTAATGTTGTCCTAGAATATGAATTTTGACTAAAAGTGTAAGTTGCACTGTCATGGCCAGTTGAATTTATGACAGACTACCTGCAAATGAGTACAGCCTCCCATTTGCACCTGCAATTCCAGGTACTGCTGATGCAGCTATGAAGGAGACAGATGCTAATTTTAAATGCAGTAACACATGCTGAGCAACTCTGACAAGCTGCAAACCATTGCAGCAGACTCTTTGAATGTTGTACTCCTTTTACAGTCAGAATTGTTTAAGATAGCTAGAAAATTGTATGCATTTGGGACAGTTTCTCTTAGTAGAGTTATTTTTAACATAAGACATATTTTCACTTGTTAGTTGCCATGTAATCTGCATTGGGTTGAAGGATTTATTTTGTTTCAAGCATTGCTTGTCTACTACATAAAAGCTGTGCCTACATATTACCAGTACAACTTGTTGAAAAGTAAAATGATTAGTTATTAAGTTTCTATTTCTAAATAAAACTACGTATCCTATTTGACTTTTATCCTCTGTTGAAACTAGTGTTACTGACCCATCCTTGGAGAATCATATGGTCACAGCTAAACCCTTTAAAGTTCTAAAGGATTTGGCAACTGGTATTATGTTAAAAGTTTTTCAGGAATCAAAGGCCTTAAATTAAAAATGATCTTGAAAATCTGAGTTTTTTTCATAAGCTAATATATGGATAAGTAGAGTTGCCAGATAAAATAATGAGTGCTGGTTACATTTGAATTTTAGACAATCTTTTAGATAATCAACAAGTTGGTGATTAGTGTAACTATGTCCTAAGTATTACATGGGATATAATTAATTACAAAATTTTTCATTTTTCAGAAATTAAAATTTAACTAGGTATCCTTTTTTAATTTTTAATTTGCTGATTCTGGCAGCCTCATATTGATATAAAATTTTAAAATCACAGATGAAATAAAGTGCAAAAAATGTTTCTCTTAATGTCATCCAGCTCCCCACATCCCACTATCAGTCTTTAGAAGGTTGTAAAAGTAGTCCATGCTTTAACAGCCATGCACATATTAATTTTACTTACATAAACATTCCCCTCCCTTTTATACAAAACTAGAAGTTTGATACACTGCCCCGAACTTTCTTTTTTTTTAATTTAACAATATTTATACAACTTGCTTTTTTCAAGGCAGGATGGCAGATACCGGGTAGTGCGATAGAAGAATGAGTGTGATTTTTGAGATCAGCCAGAGTTGGATTCAAATCTGAATTTTCCAGCTGACTGGCTAGATACGTGGTCTTGAGCAAGATCTCAGCTTCTCCTTCCCTCTGTTGTACTAGCTGGAAAATGAAGAGAACACTGCCAGGCAGTGGGAGATACTGTGGAGAGCAAGATGGTCAGGGTTCCTGCACCCATGATGTAATGTGTATATGTACTGTGCTTGGCTCTGTAGTTCCTCACAGGCACTGAATTAGTTGAGTATTTATCGATGTGTCTTTTTATTTATTTAATTTTTAAATTTAATTTTATTGTTGTTGTGCTACATCCATCCCCTCTCTCCCCTTCCCCATCCACCCACTCCCCACGAAAGTCATTCCCACTTGTCCATGTCCATGATTCTTTCATGCTAGTTCCTTGACTAAACTGCTTCCCTTCTTTGCCTCCTCTCCTTCCCCCTCCCCTTTCCCACAAAAGATCTATTCACTGTATTCATGTATCTGGTTCTGTTTTGCTTATTTGTTTGTTTTGTTCATTAGTGTCCTATAATTCATAAGAACCTATGAATCTCTATATTCATAGCAGAGCTATTTACAATCGCCAAGTGCTAGAAACAGCCTAAATGTCCATCAGTGGATGAATGGATCAAAAAACTTTGGTACATTTCCACAATGGAATACTACACAGCAGAAATAAAGAAGGAACTCCTACCCTTTGCAACAACATGGATGGAACTGGAAGGTATTATGCTTAGTGAAATAAGCCAATGAAAGACAAATACCATATGATCTCACCCATTATTGCTGTGTCTTATAGTTCTGAATGCCATGGTTCATTTTAACCGAATAGTGATATGACTATAAGCACACTGCATCAAGAGTAGCTAGAAGAGAACTAGTATTTTCTTGGCTATTTGAATGTGCTTATTCTTGATGTGTTGAGGGATTTTTATCTTGAAATATGGCCATATATTTTTTAATATACTTTGAATATTGATAGAAGGAGGCTTGTTTTTACTGGAGCTTTTTTACAAACTTGGATTTTGAAAGTGATTTGTTAAAACATACATATACAAACTTAATGTAAATGGTGAGTATTACTGATCTTTCTTTGACATATCTACCATAGTTTCTAAAACACTTAATTTTGACATGTTCATATCTTCTATGGATTATTGACTATGTTGCATTGTTGACAGCAGTCCGTTTAAGATCTTACTCACTTTGGTTCCTGAACTTTATTATTATAAGTTTTGGCCTATCAATAATAATTTTTAAAATATTTTTTATTTATTATTTTTAGAGAGAGGGAAAAAGAGAGAGGTAGGGAGGGAGAGAGACAGCTACGGACCTGGCTGGAGACCTGGCTTGCAACCTGCTTATGTGCCCTGGCTGGGAATCGAACCAGCGACCTTTGGGATTGCAGGCCAACACCTTATCCTCTATGCCACTAGCCAGGGCTTCAGTAATTTTATTTTTTAATAGCTTGTTTTTATGGTGTTTTTTTTCATTACCATTTACCCCCTTGTACTCTCTTTCACCTCCACCTACTTCCCTCCCCCCACCCACAGTCACCATACTGTTGTCCGTGTCCTGAGTTCCTTTTCTATTTTGCTTGATTCCTCTACTACCCTGTCCCCTTCAAACTACCGCCACAAGCTGTGAACCTGCTGTCTGTGATCTTTCTCTGCTTTGATTGTAGTTTATTTAGATTCCACACGTGAATGAAATCATATGGTATTTGTGTTTCTCTAACTGCCTTATTTCACTAAACTTTATGTATAGATTGTCTTCCTAGTCTTCCTATAGTTTCTCTGTGTGTGGGGCAAGGTCTTGAACATGGAAAGAGGAGAGAGAGAATGGTAAGGTAAATCATTTTCCTGTCAAGACGCAGAGTATTGAAGAAGTTAAGTAGTTAATTTACTCTGGAGCCCAAATGCCTGGGTTTAAATTCTGGCTCCATCACTTACTGGTTTTATGGCCTTGGGCAACTTAATTAACCTTTCTGTGTCTTGGTTTCCTCAGGTCAGTGGATTAGGGGATTAAAGGATTTAATTGTATAATATGCTTTGGACAGTATCTGGCACATGGTAGATGCTGTGTTTGCTGTTATTATTACTTCTTCTGCTCCAGCATTAGTGTTGATTACTTTGTTAATCACATCCATATTTCATTTCTTCTGTTTATTGCCCCTCTGTTTCATCTTCCTCACTGGTCACATTGACTTGTTCAGAAGAACCCCCAGAACTTGGCATTGGGAGATGCATTAGATCTTTTTTTAAGTCTTGCTCATCGGTTGGGACTCACTGTCATCACTCAGACACCCTTCTATTTCCATACAGTGTTGAGATGGGTGAGGAAAGATGCGTGATGGCAAGAGGGTGAGAAGGAGAGTTCACGGCTGCTGATTGATGCGAGTGGGCTCCATGGCTGCAGCTCAAAAACTGATTACAAATGAGTTTCTTTATACTTAAAACAGAATCCTTGGGACAGTAGTATAGGACATAGAAAGGGACACATCTTTAAAATCTCCTGTCTCTATTATGGTAACTAATGGTGAAATCTGGAAAAACGACACAAAAAAAGTGTCTTATTTTAGGGACATCAGAGCAGAGAAGATAAATGAAACTTATTTTTTAATCACAAAAATCCAGAGGAGTAGAGATTTCATCTGGGAGCTAGAGTCAGTGACTCACAATTTGAGTTTTGAAAATAAACCTTGATGATAGTAAGAATTTATGTGAAAAAATTTATTTTTTCTCATAACTGACTTGTAGGTCAACTCTTCGACAGCAGTGTTTTTCTCAGTTGGGAACTGCCTACACTTTACTTTCTCTGCAGCCTCCTAAATCAGTGGGCCTTTAAATTCAAAGGGTACCTTTCTCCTCACTTCATGCCAATACTACATATCTTTCTGGGTTAATATTTTACAACAGAAGAGCACCAATTTTTATTGTTTATACCAAGCACTTATGTTAAGAGATTTTCAAGTTCAGGAAAGATACCTAAGTAATTTAAAACACATGTAGCTAAGTAAGTGTTCAAGTTGAAATCATCGGACTCTTTAATTCATTCTCTTCCATTGCTATCATGCTTCCCTTTGGCTGATTTAATTAAATGTACTATGCAGATCTGGGCTTCCTTATATTGGGGTATCTTTACTTTTTAATTGCCAGAAGTTAATAATGTTTTTGAGAGGGTAAACCTAATTGTAAACTATTTTTATGAAGGAATAGTATGGTGTCCTTGTTAGAATAAAAATAATATGACTAGCTTATTTTTAAGATCTCCCTGTATTTTCCCCCATGACCATGCAATGCCTGGTATTGGAATGCTCATCTCTATGGATTCAGCATTAATTCTGGGTATATATATATGTTATATTTTATGCAGTGATCTGGAAATTAGTATATTTTATTTATCTCATCATAATATATGCAATGAGTAAATATGTTTTCTAGGAAACTGCAGTCCAGATGCTAGGTCCCTTGCTCAAGGCCGCGCTACTATTTAGGTTTCAGTTCCAGGGTAAAGTTAGTGCCCTCTTGTTGTGACACCAGAGCATTTTTTTAAACCAAGTGCCAGTGGTTGAGCCCTCTGTTTGACAAGGAGTTGATGGTTTCAATAGTATATTTTAAATTGGGGTAAGGAAACTCAGTAAGTATACTGTTCTCTGTTGTTACACAGAGCTAATTGCAGGCATTGATGGTCTATGCATGTGTTCCTATATATATGTCACATACTTCCATTTTTTTTTTTTTAAAGATTTTATTTTATTATTTTTAGAAAAAGGGGAAGGGAGAGAGGCAGAGAGAGAGAGAGAAATCAATGTATGGTTGCTTTTCACCTGCCTCCACCCACAGACCTTACTGGAGACCTGGTTGGCAACCTTGTTATGTGCCCTGGCTGGGGAATCGAACCTGCGACCTTTGGGTTCGCAGGCCGGCACCTTATCCACTGTGCTACCAGCCAGGGCTTCCATTTTTTTCAAATGAATTTTCTCTTAAAGAAATAACAGGGTAGGCAACTTGTTCCTTCTCAAAGAAATCCCCCTTCTCACCATCCATTTGAAAGTGAGGATGTGGTTGTCAATTCATTTTCTTTACTGAAGGAACTGTTGACTGCCTTCCTGATTACTCAGTTTTCTGCAGGACAACAGGTAGATTTAACTTTGGAGACATTGTACAAAATTGTTGGACAGCAAACATTAAAGATGGGTTAGGGATGTGGACATTGTCAGTAGAGAGTTGAATTCAGTGCTTTAAATTGTCTAGATAAGTATTGTCAGAGACAGATGAGATCTGTGTGAGGTCAAGGATTTGAGAAACTTTTTCTTTTCTTTTTTAATGGGAAAGAAGAGAATATTATAACCAGGAGAGTATTTTGAAAACCTTTGAAAAATTGTTTTTTATTTAACACTTTTAATCACTTTTTCATCCATGATTTGATACATTATCTCCTAGTGACTGGTATACTGCTTGAGTGTTATAGTTTATTTTTAATTGGTATGTATGTACTGCCTCCCCAGTTACACTGTGAACTTTCAAAGCCAGGATCACATCTTCTGCCTTTTACGTATTAATTTTTTGTCCACAGAATTTCTTATGCAGAGTCAAGTTAGCTTCTTACTCTGTGGGTGAGGATCTTTAAATGAATCTAAGATTTTAGTGACTTGAAGAGCTCTTATGGAAATATTTTTCATGTGCTTTTAATCTTATTTAAAAGATACTTAATGCTTTTTACCTTATTTTGCAAGTATTAATATACAAATAAGATATTCTTGCCTATAAGGAAGACTTATCTATTAAGTCAACAAAATTTAAGTGGTCAGAGGAATTCTAGTAATATCAAGTGCTTTCTATAGCATATAGTTTCTGGCTATAATTTTAAAGTTCTGATAAAACATAACTATTTTATCTTTTTTCTCCCTAGAGTTCCATTTTGATTGCTGTTTATAGAGAAGAGCACTGAACATTGAAAAAATGTTAGAAACTATAGGTAAGACCTATTTCTTTCTCACTATTTTTAACAAGGATTGAAAGTCCTTCTAGTGGGATCTTTGATATATGGTATGTTCTAAATAGTAAGAGTCTGTATAACTTACTTTTCAAGTTTTTAACCACTAGCATCATACTAAGGTAAAGTGTTTCTATATTTGTACAGTTTCATCTGAAGTGATACAAAAATATCTTTTATAAGTTAAGCAAAAGTTAAAAGCATATGTGGTGTATAATTAGGGGTTTTATGCTTAAATGTAAACCCAGTTCTTATGTACGAACCTAATGCTGGCTTTTTATTCTGAGACACCGTGGGAAATAGGACTCAGAATAAAGTTTCACATTTCCTTTATTATTATTTGCTTTTAACATTTTGCATATTGAGTAAATATTATTTGTTTAAATTTATATTTGTGAACTAATGGTCAACATTAATTCATGTTTTAATTTCCCAATTTTTGTGTAATTCCACATTTAATGTTATAGAAAACATCTCTGGTGATAATTCTCACTCTTTTTGATCACTATGATATGGTAAATATACTTTAATACAATATATAATCTTTTAGGACATAAAGTTGAACAGCCTCTATTACAAAAAAAAAAATTTGGCTTCACTTCTAAGTAAAAATGAAAAGGAGAGAGTAAGAGTGTGTGAGCACACAAGCACGTGCTTAGGAAGATGTTTTTAATTATTATTTTTGGTAGAAATTCACTACCTGGTGGAACATGCATGCATGGTGCTAAGTTTATTATTACTATTATATATATTTTTAGCTTTGTGTCTGATACATTAAGTAGTCAATATTTGAATGATAGTAATTGTTAATTATATATATTTGCTATTTAAATTTTGGGGAAATATGTAAAGTATTAAAAGTTATATTTTTAAAGTGATGTATTCATTATCATGAAGTATTTTCAAGTAAATTCTTAAGTATAGAATGTTTTTCTCTTTAATATATTCAAGCCCTAGCTGGTAGCACAGTGGTTAAGGCGCCGCCCTGTGAACCCAATGGTCACAGGTTCGATTCCCCAGGCAGGGCACATAACCAGGTTGCAAACCAGGTCTCCAGTCAGGTCTGTGGCTGGAGGCAGGTGAAACGCAACCATACGTTGATGTCTCTCTCCCTCTCTGCCTCTCTCCCTTCCCCTCTTTCTAAAAAAAATAATGAAATAAAATCTTAAAAAAAAAAAAAAAGATTAAAAAAAAAATATATATATATATATTCAATTGTCGTATTTTGGTGCTTATAACATTATCCACATTCACTTATATGTGAGTCAGTTATATTTCTAATTGTTCTTACATGTAAATACAGTTTTAACAGGTGAAAATATCAGCATTTGCAAGAATCCAGAGCATTTATTGTTTAATAGTTTTTATTAAAGTAGAAATAGCTGGCATTAGAACTTAAATATACTTTATGTAAATTAGTCACTTGTACTTTAAAATTAGTTGCATGTATCATACACTGCAACCAGTTCCCTACTTTCAAACAAACTTTCTTGCCAGAGATTTCAAGTTTGGGGGACATATTTATAGTGACGTGTTTCAATCCATCCCTTGTTTTCTTCCCCTGAGTCAATTTTATGCTCTCCAGGAGGAATAGTTTAGGATTTCTCTAAGCAGGGGCTGAAGCATGTGTTTGAATCCTGTTATTCACTGATGATGCTCTTTGGTGCAGACAAAAACCGGGCCCTGCAGGCAGCAGAGCGCCTGCAAGCCAAGCTGCGAGAGCGTGGGGATGTGGCCAATGAAGACAAGCTGAACCTTCTCAAGTCAGTCTTGCAGAGCCCACTCTTCAGTCAGATTCTGAGCCTTCAGACCTCTGTACAGCAGCTGAAAGACCAGGTAGGACATCATTCTCCCATAGCAGGCATCATGGCTTGGCATAGATCTCATAAAAGGCTTGTGTTTTTCTCAAAGGCTGATTTTACTATGTGTTAATGAATAGTTAATGAAATCATTTAAACCTTCAAAGGAGACATTCACATTCACCGTGGCTTTCCCCCTAGTTATTTTTGTAATGGTTGTTGCTGTATATTGTAGATGATATGACATTGTGTTGAAAGCTGTGTGAATGCTAAAGAATGAGCCCCTACAGGAGAAGGGGATAATAAAGTGTGTTTGAGTGCATGGCTGTGGACTTGGTTTCCATCATCCCCAAAGCTCATTGTTATGTGGTCTTGCTCATTCAGATTTAGACATTTAGCACACTTACAAGATTTCAGATAAGCCTGGATTTGCATGTGTAATCATGTGTGAAGAAGTGAAATCACCTCTGTTTTAACAGTAAAAGGAATAATTACATTGTCATCAGTTAGAGGAATTATAATTCTCACTTCTTAAGGGAGTGTAAGTAGCCGTTCCTTCTATGACAGCATCAGATGGTGATAAACATTAGAACTTCTAAATGTAACAGTTTTCTCTGTAAAAATCATGAGCATTAAAAAGTCCTAGCATTTATATTAAAACTGGAATATATCACAGTGACAGAATGAAAATTAAAGTCAGATGGTTTTTGAATTTACTTAATTTAATCACCATTTTCCAGGTTTAAAAAGTATTTAAGTTTTTTCTTTTTTTTTTTTTTTTTTAATCCCAACCTAAGAACATTCTCCTATTGCTTTTAGAAAGAGAGGAAGGAGAGAGACAAACAGATGTAAGAGAGAAGCATCAATTGGTTGCCTCCTGTATGCTCTGAACCAGGGATTTAACATGTAACTGTAAGATGTGCTCTGACCTGGAATCCCACCTATCGCCTTTTGGTTATGGGATGACTCTTTAACCAGCTGGGCCACAATGGCCAGGGCAAAAAAAAAATTTTTTTAATGGTTGTTAACCCTCAAATGGTTTGAAGTCAATCAGTGTCTTCAGTCTAAGTTAATTTCCATTCTAATTTTTTAGTATTAATTTAATGGTAGTGAATGACTTGCTGGCAAATATTCTGCCTTAAGAGTTAAAAATGAAACTTGAAGATAAGTTTTATAATTCAGTGAAAGAACAGTTCCAATTAAAAAAAAAAACTCAAAAATGTGCCAAGTGTAAAAACAACAAATAGTAGCAATAGAGAAGGAATTGTTTAATGTCATTAAAGTTCTTTATCTGTATATTTTGGTAGATAAAATAAAACCAAGAATCAAAAAATAAAATCAGGAATATTTAAAAATATTTTTCTGTAGCCCTGGCTGGTGTGGGTCAGTGGATTGAGCACCAGCCTATAAACCAAAGGGCCGCTGGTTTGATTCCCAGTTAGAACACAAACCTGAATTGTGGGCCAGGTTCCCAGTTGGGGGCACGTGAGAGGCGACCACACACTGATGTTTCTCTCGCTGTCTCTCTTCTTTTCCCTCTCTCTAAAAATAAATAAATAAAATATTCAAAAAATAAATAAAATACTTTTGTCTAGTGAATTTCTACTTAATGGTTTTTAAAGTCATTATCATGAATTATGAAAAAGAGGTGTTTTGTTTTATGTAGTTGTATTTGTCTCCTTTGCAAATTATTGAAATGAATGGTTTTAGATTCTTATTTTCAGGATGGATGAGCAAGGTTTTAGAGAAACCAATATCCTCAGTATTAGTATGATAATGATGTGAAAAACTATGTGGTTTTTTGGAGAGTGTGAAGTTGAGCAGACGTTTTTTCCCCTTATTTTATCATGAAGATATGATTAGAATCAAAGGAAAAGTTGAAACAAAAAGTGCTAGTAACTTTGTTAGGAAATACCCCTAGTCCAGTGAGATACCTGTAAAAATGCCCCTGCTAGTCAGTCTTACATAAGTGGAATAGCATTTGCACTTACCAGGGAGGGCATACATAGGCCCACTTCTTCTTGAGCTTGTTTTACCATCTCCACGTATGAGCAGGAGATGGGCTCCAAAACTGTTTGAGCCCCGTGTAACTCAGCTGCAACCTCCTTGGAAATCTATGGAACATAGTATCATCACATACTATTGTTTGTGACTGTGTACAGTGTGATGTTGTTGTTGTATTAGTGATAGACATCGGTATAGTATTTCAGGGCAAAGTAAGCTGTGAGGATTGTGGATTCTTTTGGCATGTCTCAAGTGCCTTCAGACTTTTGGCTGTTTGGTTACCTATTCGCATAGTGAAAGAGACCAAGGAAACGAAGTGGTCTACACTCTGAGTATCACAACTTAGGGAGGATGAGTGGCTAGGACTAGTGATGTTTTCTTGGCCTTGCCAGGCACTACCCTTGCCCATTTCTGAATATTCAGCCCATCTCACATAATTTTTTTCCCAAAATCAGCAACTTGGTCCTTAGCTGATAAAAGTTTAATTTCTGTTAAAACCACTGATGACTTCACAGTTGTTTTGATTCTTCACTTTAGTCTCCATTCTTTACTATTCAGTTTAATTCATTTACTGAACCAGATTTTTTTTCTTGTATGACTAGAGTAAAATACCAGAAACTTGTATTATTTTCAGTTTTAAAGTTTAAACATAAATATTCTGTACTTTGTTAGATGTAAACTTTCTATATAGTGTACCAACTGCTAATTGATTAATATTTATAGTTTAATGTTTAATGCATCTAAGAAATGAAATATTTCTGTGCTCTTAAACCAATAACTATACAAATCTGATGAACAATGGCTAGCTTTTGTTTATTACCTTATACCTTATGTTTTCAGGTATATAATTTTATATGCACAATAGGTACAAGTTACTGTCACCATCTTTATTGGTATTATTTGTATATTTGACCCCTCAGAGTTTTTTCCACCATAATTTTGTCTTTTAAAAAGCAAAAGCTCAAGGTATATGCAGCATATTAGAGAACATGATCATATTGTTTTAATGACCGAGGCTGAATGCTTTATTGGTTTAAGCCTACTATTTTTTTCTCTCACATCCTACTCATTATTTCTAGTCAATAGTGTTGAATTTTTCTAATTTACTTCTTCAGTAGTAAGACTGCTCTTAGATACCAAATTGTTTCCCTTTGGCAAATTAAATACTTGACAGGTGTGTAACTGAGAGGGCAAAAAATAAGCTGTGCCCTGAAGGGATGTGCTATTTAAATATTGTCAAAAATATTAACAGGACTGAGAGTATAATTGATGCCTCTGTTTAACTCTGCCACATTGTACATTGTTCTAACAGCCAGCTAAAAGGATGTGTGCTATTAAACCTGAATAATCTCTAATGGCTCCAGTTTATTTCCTACTGCATGATTCCTGTTAAGTGAAGAGAAGGAAAAAAAAAGAAATGTGACTGTGTGTCAATGATCTGTCAAGTGCAAATTCTCTGGTAGTGTCCTCCCTGTCACCTAGCCATCAGAGCTAATAACTGCAGGCTCAATGCGTATTCATGACAAAAATACAGCCATTGAGAGGCGAATAAACATGTTAGCAGTTTGATAATAGAAACTTGTCAGCCATGAGGAAATTGGATTTGCATATTTATTCTATGATGCTTCTCCAGTCCTGTATAGGTGTATGCTACATTTCTGATGAATTAATTACCTTGTCTTATGAATTGACCACAGGCACTAAATGAAACATCTGAATGAAACATCTTAACATCTTTTTACTCTGAGTTAGTTGTAAGAAAACTGTAGATTAAAATTACTAATTTCATTAGAAGTTTGAGATTAATAATTAAAAATTTACTTTTTTTTTTTTTTTTTGAAGCAATGGCAACAGAGAGACCAATTGTAAGATTGAAGAAATGGTGTGGGTAATTCAGGTTACAAGAGCTTTCAATATGGGAAACAAGCCTCAAGGCAAAGAATATTCTAGAGGACTCTTTTCGTAGTGATTTCCAGATTTTTGGAAGTTGAATACTCATATTGTTGTTATTTTTGTTGTTTGATATTTTCAGGTTCTTAGTTCATTCATCTTTCTCCCAGAAAAGTCTTGGCTTATATAATATCATCTACACGTATGAAGTATATACACACAAATTAAGTTACATTTTTCTGAGTTTTTCATGGTAAATTTTGACATCTCTGGAATAATTGGACAGATACTGATTTAACATAAAATCAAGTTGGAAATTACTGTTTAGTATTGATGAATGTTATACTTTTTATTTTTATTTTTGAAATACAATACTCATGGTATAAAATTTTGCTTTATATTTTTGTTTATAAGTTTTACCTGAGTTTTGGTTTATATTACTATGTTTCTAAATGTTACTGTTCACATTCCAAAATGTATTTACTACAATCTCTGATGGCAAAATATATTAATTGTTGATTCAAAGAAAAATCTAAACAAAGACTGAACAAAAATACCAGAATTAGATTTTTCCAGCACCATGGGTTACTAAAATTAATCATATCATTTAATTTCCATTACCCAGTACAAAGGAAAAACAAAACAAGATAACAACAACAACAAAAAAGCCTGGGAGATTATATGTTGCTCAATGTGAGGAATCATTCAGTGAGTCAAACTTTCTCTTGGTAATGGGAGGGTTATATCTTGGATGCATTTACAAAAGAAGGCTTATAATTATTTATTAATGAAACGTTACTGAATATCTATAATCAATGAAAATACAATGAATAAATAAGATGGAGGTTCTCACAACCCAGATGGGGAAATAGAGCATATATATTCTTCTGTAATTAAATAGAAAAACAAGAAGGTGAGTGGTATGAGAAGAAAGAATTACCACCTTTGACTATAGGGAAAGTTCACACAGGCAATAAATGGGTCTTGAAAAATGAGTATGAATTTTCTGCCGAGATGGGGAAAATAATTTCAGGTGGTGGGAACAACATTTACATGGGTATAGAACAGCTCTCAACTGGGTATGATATGATTATACATTCTCCCTTCCTAGGGGACCTTTGGCAATGTCCGGATACATGCTTGATTGCCCCAGTTTGGGGATGGGGGAGGGCAGGCCACTGACATGTAATGGGCTGAGTCCAGAGATGCTGCCAACATTCTCAATGTACAGAACAACTTTCCATAACAGAATTACTGGGTTTATAAAATGTGACTGCTTAGGTTGATAATCTGTGAAATAGTCACGTACAGACCTGTGTTATTAGAGAAAAAGAATATATTAAGGTTATTGGTAAGAGAAAAAAGCTTTCTAGCCAGATTGTGAAGGATTTAGTAATTTAAGGTTTTTCTTAAGCCATCTTTGCTCTTTTGCAATTCAGCTTTCCGTATCAGACTTAACTGTGTCAAGCTGAAATTGTATTGACTCTCTCCCATTAATTACAATATTTAAACAATCAATAACTTTCATTCACATTTTAAAAATTGTAGTAAAAACCATATAATAAAGTTAAGGTAAGAGTTTTAATGACTGATAGGTAAGACCTTCAGTTAATTGTAAAATATCTGAATTATTCTTCTAAGGAATACCTCTTTCATCTTTCTAACAGTGAAATACACTAAAGATGCACCACAAGAACACATCACGTTCAAACTTATAAAAGTGATGGCTTTTCTTCCAGAGGGTACATGAGAAAATATACGCCGTATATATATATTTTTTATCTATTGCTTTGTCTTAAAACAGGAACAACTTTGAGAGAACCTAGAAAAATAGGTAGTTAACGTGCATTTCAGAGAGTCACTTTCAAAATTTTGCACTCAGTTGGGGGTGTTAGAAGGAACACCACTATTTTGGGGCATGCCTGCAGGGCCACCATCTGTAGGTATGTATTTGTAGACTGCCAAGTCAAGTTTATGGACAAAGGGTTAAGGTATGCTATTTTTAAGCAGTTACATTAGTAACTGATAATTTCTTACATTTATATTTTTAAGATTAATGGAAAGATGAGAATTTGTATTGAATTTATTGGAGTGACATTGATTACTAAAATTATATAATTTTAACATATACAGTTCTATTTCAATATAATAATTATCTGCATATTGTATTGTGTGTTTACTACCCCAAATCAACACCTTCCATCACCATTTATCCTCCCTTTGCTCTCTTCTACCTGTCCCACTGCCCTTCCCTCTGGTAATCACCATGCTTTTGTCTATGTCTTATGAGGTTTTTTTTTCTTCTGTTGTTAATCCCTACACCTTTTTCATACAACCTTACAGCCCCATCCACTCCAACACCCATCAGTCTGTCCTCTATCTATAAGTCTGTTCCTGTTTTGTTTGTTAGTTTATTTTGTTCACTATATTCCACATATGGGTGCAATCATATGGTACTTTATTATTACCGGCTTACTTAACATAATGCTCTTCAGGTCTATCTACACTGTTGCAAAGGGTAAGATTTCTTCTTCTTCTCCATCCTTCCTCCTCTTTCCTCCTCCACCTTCATCCTCCTTCTTTTTCTTTCTCTACCCTTCTCTTCTTCCATCTGAGTAGTATTCCATTGTATGAATATTGTTATGGCCAAGTAGTATTCCATTGTGTAAATGTACCACAGCTTTTTTATCCACTCATCTATTGATAGACATTTGGGCTGCTTCCAAATCTTGGCTATTATAAATATGCTGCAATGAACATAGTGGTGCATATATTCTTTAAAATTAGTGTTTTGGGTTTTTAAAAATATATATTCCTATAAGTAGAATTACTGGGTCATAAGGCAATGCCATTTTTAATTTTTTGAGGAAACTTCATACTGCTTTTCACAGTGGCTGCACCAATCTGCATTCCCTAGCTACAGTGCACGAGGGTTCCCCTTTCTCCACATTTCTCCAACACTTGTTTGTTGATTTTTCCATTCTGATAGGTGTGAGGTGATATTTCATGGTGGTTTTAATTTGCATCACTGATGATTAGTGACATTGAGCATTTTTTCATATGTCTTTTGACCATCTGTATGTTCTTTGCAGAAATGTCTTTTGGATCCTCTGCCCATTTTTAATTTGATTGTTTGTTTTATTTTTTCTTTACATATGCCTGAAATGAAATGCCTTTTTCTATCCCTTTATGTATGGGATAAATGATAATTTTGATAACTGAGCATTTTGTTGCTCTGTTTTGAGTTTGGTAATCAGAAAAATATTGTTTGTGTAATTCATGTCTCCAAGAGCAGGAATGCCTCTTTCCTCAGGTGGATTTTATTACTTATATATGACAAAAAATGACCTCTGTCTTTATGGTTTCTAATTTGAGGTTGAAATGAAGATGATTCATCTGTGTAGGCTTGCAGTCAGCAAAAGGGAAATGACTCTTGTCTCTCAAGAATGCATAAGTTAAATTATGACTTGGTGTCAGTAAGGGGAGGGAGACAAAAAGAAAAAAAAAGCCTTATCCCCATTAACAGAAATTATCTAAAAATAGAAAGTGTATATTGCTTTTGAAAATGAAGAAAGTTTTTTCTTACCTCTGAAGTGGTTTTACTTTTATGGTAGAGTATTGCAGCCATGTGCCAGGAAAGAGTTTGTTTCTTGAGACTTGAATGTACATTGTCTAGAAAGTTTAAAGGAAAAGAGTGATTCTTATGTTTTTGCATTTACCATAAAGTTTATTTACTGTAGGAATTTCAAATATTTTATTTTTGGTACAATAACAGCTTTTAAATGTTTGTTCCTTTAACGAAAAGTTTGTAAATATAGAGTCTCTGAAGGGACTAAAATTCTTGTTTTATCCTGGGCAAGAAGGCACTGCTCATGCTTTTTATACAGTGCTGGATTAAAATGCAACACCATCTTGCTATTGGGTATGCATGTGTGTCTAAAACAGCAAATGGTGCTAATTGTATGGTGTCTTTGTGACAAAGTTAAATGATCTCTAAATGAAAAACAATGTGAAATTTACTGGGTGTAACCTAGATGAGTTTTTAACCCAAGAAGCAAGAACAGTCAATTTATATTTGAAGCTTTAGTAACAACACTTACCTTGAAGAAACCCCCATGTACGGTGAACTTTGTCTCATTTTACCAATCTAATAGCTCAGAGGAAAGTAGGGATTATCTCTACTTTTGTCCAGTAAGGAAACTGGGGTTTAGAGAGGTTATATATCTCGTCTTGGACCACACAATTATTCATTGGTAGATTTAAGAGAATAATCTAAGTCTGTCTGACCCTAAAGCCAGTGTTTTAAATTTTTAATTTACACTATTTCTGAACCGTTAGTTTTCTAATACAAAGGAACAAATAAGCTGGAAAAAACAGTTAATCGCATTCCTAAAGAGAAATGCACTTAAACAAAATATTTTGTAAGGTCAAATTTATTGTCACTTTTCTTAACTTTTCCAGAGGGCCTTTAAAATATAAACTAGAACTTTCATATAATTTTTTAAATTAATTAATTAATTGTTATTTTTTAAAGATTTTATTTATTATTTCCAGAGAGAGGGGGAAGGGAGAGAGGCAGAGAAGGAGAGAGACATCAATGTATGGTTGCCTTTCACCTGCCTCCAGCCACAGACCTGGCTGGAGACCTGGCTTGCAACCTGGTTATGTTGCTCTGGCTGGGGAATCGAACCAGCGACCTTTGGGTTCGCAGGCCGGCACCTTATCCACTGAGCCACCAGCCAGGGCTTCATTTTTTAATTTTAATTATACTTGCTTTTAAAGTAAATGTAGATAATGGAACGGAGAGACAATATTGCAAAGTAACATTAGTCTTAATGTGTTCATTTTCATATACAGTGGTGGGCAAAAGTAGGTTTACACTCTTGAGAATGCCAAACTATTGTAGCAACCACAGAATGCATGACTTTTTCCATATAGACAACTACAATTGCCAACTCCTGTATTTTTTATTTTACTTTTCTGTAAGTTTTTTTTTTTTTTTTCTCTAAGCAGACTGTGAACAGTAAATTTGTCTTCCAGAAATGTGGGACTGATAGGAGCAACAGACTGAAAAAAATCCTAACATCTTGTTTGTCTAAATGTTCATCTCCTCAATTACTATTTGCCTTAGCATTTAAAATATGTACGTTAACTTAATTTTGATATCTTCTCCCATTTACTGCAGAAAATTTCAGTATCCTTTGATAAGAATATTATTTTTGGTTAAGCTACATTCTTTAAATTTTTCCCCTTGGAAGTTTTGCTAAGAAAGCACAGAAGTGTTGAGATTTAAATAAAGAAAAGACATTCTGCAAATACACATCAACACACATGCCTAGCCTGTGGTGTATATGCTGTGATCCACTTGCCATTTTCATCTTAACAAGCATAAAAAGTAGTTTAGGAATTAATTGTATTTTAGATTTGTTTGGAGTCCATTTACCATTTTGGGGATAAAAATTATGCCATATTCATCTGGCATGGAATATTGTCACATATCCAGAACTATTGTACATAAATAATTTATTTTTCCTTACATATGTAATTTTAACGTAAATAAATTAGCCACATAACTGAGGTTATGTTAAAAACACCAAGTTCTTCTGTTAGTAACCATATTGATAAGCTGTTCCTCCTCCTCCCATTCTTCATCATTATCATCATTGTTACAAAAATAAAATTATACTGTGTGTGAGGAGCTATTCTGTATAGTTACCTGTTTCATCATTACGACAATACTATTAAGTTTGTAATTTCCTCATTTTACAAATGGGGCAGGGAGTGGTGATACAGAGAAGTTAAGTGGTAGAGTCAGCTGACTCTACAGTCCAGGTCTTAATCATGCAACTATGTCGTTTTCTGTTTCACTGTTCTCATAAAAAGTGTAATGAACATAATTTAAGGCTTTCCAGGTGATTTGAGTATCTGATTTCACATGGCAGCCACTGATGTATAGTGTGAAGACGGACACAATTCAGAGTTATATTCCAGCACTGATAGTTATTAAGATTTTCATAAGCAATAGTATTTCTTAAAATAAAAGTGTACATGTATGTATGTATCGTCACTGACTCTCTTTTCTGTCTCCTTTAGTTGAAAAATAAGAAATTAAATAACATGGATATAGCAATTCTAGGGCATAAGCCTGATTGATGCTTACCAAGCACTTAATAAGTATTAGTACTTTTCTTATTACTTGTCCTTATACTTGAATTTTAATGTTCTGAGGAAGCAGTTCTCAAACATTGTGGGCTCATAACCTCATTTTATTCTTAAATATTACTAAGGATCACAATGCACTTTTGTTTATGTGGCTTTAATACACCAATATTTATCAAGTTAGAAATTAAAGTTGAGAAATATTAAAAATTTTTATTAATACATCATAAACTGGCAGTAATAAACCCATGACATTTAAAAATTAGTGAGCTGGACTGCTCAAGTGGTTAGAGTTGAGCCTATATGCTAAGGTTGCAGGTTCAATTCTCAGTCAGGGCATGTATAAGAATCAACCAATGAATGAGTGGAACAGCAAATCAGTGTTTCTCTCCCCTCCTCTCTCACCTTCCCTTTCTCCTTCTCTTTGTCATTATTATCATAATACCAATCAATAAAAAACAATAAAAATAGTAAAACTAGCATCGCGTTACATTTTTGCACATCTCTGTTAGCTTTTGCATTTGATCTCTTCGGATTTGTCATCTTAAGTTGATGCATTTGAAAAAAAATCTGACTTCACACAGATATTTAGCTGGGAAAGGTTGGAGTATAGCCTTTTAATTTTTTCATCATCTTTAAAAAAATTTATTGATCATGCTATTACACTTGTCCCAATGTTCTTCCTTTACCTGTGATCACCCCTCCATTGTTCATGTCTTGGGTCATGCATGTAAGTTCTTTGGCATTTCTTGTACTTGCTCTTAACAGTGCCATGGCTGTTCTGTAACTACCAATTTGTACTCTTAATCCCTTCACCTTTTCCCTTCCCCCAGACCCCTCCCCACTGGACAACATGCTAATGTTCTCCACCTCAGCAATTCTGTTTCTGTTCTGCTTGTTTGCTTAGTTTGCTTTTCATATTCAATTGTTACAGTTAAGTATTTATTGCCATTTTAATGTTCCCAGTTCTAATGTTTTTCTTAAATAAGTCCTTGTAATATTTAATATAATAATGGTTTGGTGATGATGAACTCCTTTATCTTTACATTGTCTGGGGAAAACTTTCCTTTCCATTCCATTCTAAGTGGTAGCATTGCTGGATAGAGTAGTTTAAGTTGTAGGCCCTTGCTTTTCATCACTTTGAATACTTTTTGCCAGTCCTTTCTTGCCTGCAAAAGTTCTTTTGAGAAATCAGTTGGCAGTCTTATGGGAACTCCTTTGTAGGTAACTCTTCTTTTTTCTTGCTGGTTATTTTTTAAAGATTTCATTTATTTATTTTTAGAGAGGAGGGGAAGGGAGGGAGAAAGAGAATGAGAGAAATATGGATGTGTGGTTATTTCTCATACTTTCTCAAACAGGGACAGAGGATGGTAGTTGCTGGCCAGGGGTCACAGCTAGTCCTATACACTATCTGGCAGGGTAAAACCCCTCCTGTTGACCTGCTCACAGCAATCAAGACCCATCTACAAGAGGAGGGAGTACTCAGCGTGCATAGAAGGCACACCTCAAGTCACCTCAAGTACCCTGCCTTTGGGGATGGGGAGGCTGTACCACTGGGTCCCACAGGACACCTACTATATTAGGCCACACTACCAAGACACAGAGTCAAAACAGCTCTGCCTAATGCATAGAAACACACAAATGAGGAGACAGAGAAATATGGCTCAAATTAAAGAACAGAACAAAACTCCACAAAAAGTAATACACAAAATGGAGATAAGCAATTTACCGGCTTCATAGTTCAAAACACAGGTTATAAGGATGCTCAAGGAACTCAGTGGGTACTTAAATGGCATAACAATGAACCAATCAGAAATAAAGAAGATACTAAATGAAATAAAGAACAAGTTACAGGGAATCAACAGTGGAGTAGATGAAGCCAAGAACCAAATCAATGATTTAGAATATAAGGAAGAAAAAGACATCCAACCCGTACAGCAAGAAGAAAAAAGAATCCAAAAAATCAGGGATAATGTAAGGAGCCTATGGGGCAACTTGAAGTGTTGGAATAATCATAACATAGGAATCATACGAGATTAGCCTTTCTAGATAATGTGGATACCCGTTTTTGTAGGGAACCTAAGCTCTTTGTAGTTTCTCCAAAATTAGTTACAATGTAAAATCTGAAACCAAATCAATGATAATTTTGTGTTCATTTACAGTAAATCCGTCTCTCTTGCTGTTTAAAATTATTTATTTATTTATTTATTTAAATTTAATTTTATTGTTGTTGTATTACATCCATCCCCTTTTTACTCCCCTCTGTCCCCTTCATCACCCACCCACTCCCCTCTCCCCCAAAGTCAGTCCCACTTGTTGTTCATGTCCATGGTTCTTCCATGTTAGTCCCTTGACTAAACTGCTCCCCTTCTTTGCCTCTTCCTCCTGCCTCCCCTCTACCCACTGAAGGTCTATTCACTGTATTCATGTATCTGGTGTTGCTTTGCTTGTTTAGTTCATTATTGTCCTGAAATGGGTGAGATCATTTGGTATTTGTCTTTCACTGACTGTCTTATTTCACTAAGCATAGTACTCTAGTTCCATCCATGTTGTTGCAAAGGGTAGGAGTTCCTTCTTTCTTTCTGCTGTGTCGTATTTCATTGTGTAAATGTACCAAAGTTTTTTGACCCAATCCTCCACTGATGGACACTTAGGCTGTTTCTAGCACTTGGCTATTGTAAATAGTGCTGCTAGGAACATAGGGGTACATAGGTTCTTATGAATTGGTGTCTCAGGGTTCTTTGGGTATAGTTGTAGTAGTGGAGTTGCTGGATCAAAAGGCAGTTCCAATTTTAGTTTGTTAAGGAAACTCCATACTGTTTTCTATAGTGGTTGCACCAGCCTGCATTCCCATCAACAGTGCATGAGGGTTCCCTTTTCCCCAAATCCTTGCCAACACTTGTTGTTTGTTGATTTGTTGATGATTGCCATTCTGACAGGTGTGAGGTGGTATCTTATTGTGGTTTTAATTTGCATCTCTCTGATGGTTAGTGATATTGAGCATCCTTTCATATGCCTTTGGGCCATTTGAATTTTTTAAGCCTTGCATGATTTTGTATCATCTTGGTAATCTAAAAAATTTGAAAATTGGAGAAATTACATTTTATTGTATAAAAAATTAGACTTGGTAGTGTAGCTTTCCATTTCATCAACAGTCTTTAAACTATGGAAAGTTGTCAACTTAAGGTGGCCATTACAAGTTCCAAAATTCTAATTGTCACTTGAAAGCTCAAATTTTACTCCTGGAAACAGTAACTGTCAGTTGCTTTCCTTGAAGTGACAGACTGTTTTTTTTTTTTTTTTCCAAGAAATCACCTTCCATATACATACCTAAGTTTGCATAATAATTTTCTGATATTCAGTTGTATTTTCAAGTAATATGATGCTCATGAAAAAAAGTAACTAGTTCAGTTTGCAACTCAAACAATAGTGCTTTTCCCCTAAACAAGTTTTATTTTTTTATGCATCGTGCTCAAAAAAACATACTGTGCACTCAAGAGTTGAGATTGAAAAAGATTAATAATTTTACTACTTCATTAAGAACTTTTAAAGTGATTCCATGGATGGAGCAGTGGACTATTGCTTTTGATGAGAGGTTGTCTTTTTCTTTATCAGCCTACCTCAAACACCTCCCCCTACAATGATACTAATAAAAATTAAAAGGCATTATCAAAAGAGATCAAACAGCATGACAAAGAAACCTTTATAATTTGTAGACTTGGAATCTTAGTAGAAAGTCTGGAGATATGTTAAACAATACTGTTATGTTTTACTTCACTGTAGGACCTAACTTTTTTTTTTTTTTTAATATTTTATTTATTTTTTTTAGAGAGGGGGAAGGGAGAGAGGCAGAGAGGGAGAGAGGCAGAGAGGGAGGGAGACATCAATGTATGGTTTGCCTTTCACTTGCCTCCAGTCACAGACCTGGCTGGAGACCTGGCTTGCAACCTGGTGCCCTGAATAGGGAATCGAATCAGCAACCTTTAGGTTCACAGGCCAGCACCTTATCCATTGTGCCAACAGCTAGGGCCTAACTTTTTAAATAGTAAGCTTAAAATTTTTTTCATAACAATGCAAAATGAATGTAGTTTAAAACAAAACTGTTACTGCTTTAAGTTCAATTTATGTTTTAGTCTTTATCCAAGTGTTCACATATGTTTTAGGAAATTGGTGGTGGAACAATATCTGAATCTTTTCATATTAAGCATTTCTCAGTATTTTAATTGAATTTAGACCTTCTTTAAAACAACTAGTTTTTAATACATACATGGAGAGCTCTGCATTATACTGCCTGAATCCAACATTTTAGTGAGTATGCCTTGTGGATTGATTGTTTTTCCTATTTCTCTTTTTTTTTTTTTTTTTATTTAATTTTATTGTTGTATTACATCCATCCCATATCCCATCCCCTCTTTCCCCTTCCCCATCCACCCACTCCCCCACAAATTCAATTCCACTTGTCCATGTGCATGGCTCTTTCATGCTAGTTCCTTGACTAAACTGCTCCCCTTCTGTGCATATCCTCCCTGCACCCCCTCTGCCCACTGAAGGTCTGTTCATTGTATTCATGTATCTGGTTTTGTTTTGCTTGTTTGGATTTATTTTAATCAATATATTTTATGATGGAATTTCAAGAATGAAGACAATCTTTTTTGATGCAGCTTTGTATGAAAACTAGTACATTATAAAATAACAACCTACTGCTTGGCCTTCACTTAAGTTGATGACATTGTATAGAAGAAGTACAGCCTTGTGCTTGATCTTGTCATTTAGTAAACTATGGCAGTCAGCATTGCTGTGGTACATGTTGATCATCCATATATATTTGTCTAAATACCAAAAGGGAGAAGATAAGAACGTTACATAATACTTAATTTATTTCCTTCTTTAAGTATTCTTGGCTTACCATCTTGAGTTTCATGGTTGATGGTTTATCGTTTTTAGCACAAAGGGATTTTAAGACAAATATGGCACTGAAACTATGTACTTGTGTATATTTACCTAGGACAACAGCAGAAAATTTGCATTTTGCTTACTCAGAATGACTCCTTAGGCATTCTTTCTTTATGATTTGTGACACAATTTTTATTTAGATGAACATTTTTTGGTTAAGTAATTATTTCCTAAATTCAATCTCCTTTTAAATTTATCAGCCAATGATACTCAACAGCTACTTTAAAATATCAAATTATTGTGTGGATTCTAGACTACTATGTGCTTTTCTGTTCAATAGGAAAAGCTGGTAGAAGAAAAGTATTTTGTCTCAGTAGGTGGGTGAACTAATCCTGGTGGAATAATTTTTATAAGATAGCTAATATATTAGTGACTAGGGAAAGCATAATCACCATCACCTAGAGCCCAATACCTTGGATATTTGAGGTGCTCAATTATTATTTGCTTGAATGAAAAGAAGGTTTCATAATAAATGTAAAATTATGCTTATTTTATTTGAAAATGTCCTCCCTCCCTTTTATAACTTGCTGTTACATTTTGTATCTTGTTTAGTTTAGAAGCTGTGAGCTACTTTATGTCCAAAATAGTCTCGTCACATTAAGCTAATCCCCTTTGAACATGCAACTCAATTTTTTTAATTAGCTTTAAAAATAAGAATCATTAAATCAAAGTGCCACCATCAATTATTGTGCAGGGTTTGCCTGTTCAATAATGCATCAGAACTGTGCTCTAATCAGGACTTCACTGAAAGATTTATGGGAAAGAAGGCTGCCTTGGCTCCAAACTTGAAATGCAGTTCTATTATGTATAAATTTTTCCCTGTGATTGCTACCATTCTAGGTGCTGTATTTTATTGAATACTCTCAGCATCCTATCCATCTTTGCATTTTATATTTGGGATCAGTTCCAGAGAGTGTTTTACAGCATTTTTGTAAATTCTCTTTTTTTGTTCTGCAAGAAAAAAAGACAGGGTGCAAAATTTTTAAAAAGTCTGCATTTCTATGAGGTGCACCTGTTATGTCAGATTCCCCAGAGAGTGCCTCATTTCTTATTTCTCATTATGTTAAGGAGTAACAAACAAAAAAAGGGGAATTGAATTAGAAATATATGTTTATGAAACGCGTTTAAAGTCTGTGGAACAAGGGTTGCAAAAGCAATGGTACATTTTCTTGCTTAATTCAGGATAATATATGAACTTTTAAAGGATAGAAATGTAATGTCCATCGAATGTACACAGTGTTTATTTCATTTTATTCTTACTGCTATATTGAACATTGAGAGTAAGTCAACAATAATAAAAACACAAGGAAATTCAGTTTGATCCTAAGCAGTCATCTTTGTAGACAATTATATAAGTACTTTGGAAAGATTGATGTTAGCCATTAAGACAGAGCTAATAATATTAACTTCCTTTTCAATTAACAAACCAGGATAGATAGATGAAATTTAAGAAGACAATATTTCAATATTTTGTAGCAGATTTAGTTAAGTGAATGTACATATTTGAAAAATTTGGTTAAGGTTAAGTGCATAGATTATATGATCAAAATATTTAAAATATATTTAAGATATTGACCTTTTTGAGTATTTTTGGAATGGCATTAATTTTGTAGAATAAGTATTATTGAAAAACATAAAAAGGAATTTATAATTTTGAAATCTCTCAATTATATCAGCCTAGTACCATTGTGGGTCAAAATACTTGAATGTAAAAGTGTAACAATTATTTTTCTTTTTGTAATTTGGTCTGTAATTAAGTGAGCACAAGTTTTAAAAATTTGTAATCTTTAGGGAAGAAAAATTTAACACATTTTCATAGTATTCATCTTGACTGAGTACTTGTTAAAGGGTTTATTCTGGGAATGGAAATTAGCCAGTTGATTCCATATGAAGCCTGTGGAGGGTCATCCGTCACTGAAACAAAGTAAGCTTCATCTTCAGATACTAGTTTCCATATGCTTCATCATGGAAGGTGAATGCCTGGTAGTTGAACTTTAAATTTGGAATGTCTGAATAGTTTGATATATAAAGGCTATTCATACTTTTTCAAACCGAAGTGTTTTTGTATCATTCATTGGAGTGCTCAGGTTCTATGTTCTGATTGTATAACTTATTTTGCAAAAATTTTAAAAGGTGAGAAATAACATACAGAAAAGAGCAAAATTATATAGCTCAACTCTGGAATATTTTTGGTGTATTCTCAGTCAGTCCTAACTCTCTACTCCAAAAGAATCACTATTCTTTTCTGGCCTATTTAAGATATAATTGACATAACATTGTGTAAGTTTAAGATATAAAACGTGGTATTTGACTTGTGTATGTTGTGACATAAATAGTACAATTGGGTTAGTTAACACATCCATGTAGTCGCATAATTAATTACCTTTGTGTGTGTGTATGTGTGTGTGTGTGTTGTGAAAACATTTAAGATCTATTTTAGTAGCTTTCAAGGATAAAATACTGTATCATTAACAATAGTCACCATGATGCACATTAGGCCCATGTAACTTACTCAGTCTATAACAGGAAGTTTATACCCCATGACCACTATCTCCATTACCCCCTTTCCGGGTCCTCTGGCAGGCAGCCACCCACCTCATCTGTTTGTATGACTTGGCTTTTCTAGATTTCACTTGTAAGTCAGATCATACACTGTTTTGACTTTATTCACATAGGTATGTATTTGAATTTTTTCTAAATGCAATCTGCACATAAACATTCTTTAAATGTTCATGGATTATTCTTCTCATTTTGTATCCATGACATTCACTTATATGTAGTTGAAGTTCTTCTCCATTTTTCACTGTATG
Organism: Noctilio leporinus; assembly: GCA_004026585.1. Taxonomy (NCBI): domain Eukaryota; kingdom Metazoa; phylum Chordata; class Mammalia; order Chiroptera; family Noctilionidae; genus Noctilio; species Noctilio leporinus. The sequence continues at coordinate 64,378 of PVIW01002833.1, forward strand.
AATATACCAGGATATACTCATCTGTTCTTCTGTTGTTTGTAATTTGTTTTCTCTAGTTTTTGACTACTGTAAATAAAATTGCCATGTACATGTCATTTGATGTTCATAAGTGTGCAGTTCTTTTGGATATTTACTTAAGGGTGAAACTTCTTAAGGTATATGAGGTCTCTTGGGAAAAAGTCCAGCCACTGTTAATATAACAAGAATGGTTTGCTCATCATCAGTGTAACCTGGTAGCCAAGGAATGCGCATACATGAATAATGATGACTTCAGTGGGGGTGGTAGACTTTCTTGAGTGAGCATGTGTACTGTGTGGCTTTTGCATTCAACATGACTGAGCAAGTAGAGTGACAAATCTGCATCCAATTTTGCATTAAGCTTGAACATTCCTCCATGGAAACTATTCAGATGATTCAGAAGGCTTTTGGGGACAATGCAATAAGTGCAAGGCAAATAAAATTGTGGCACAAACACTTCAAAGATGGTTGAGAATTTGTTGAAAGTGATCCACATTCTGGAAGGCCTGCAACAAGCAGAACAGGTGAGAATATTGAACATGCATAGGCTGCAATCAACAAAGATTGGTGACTGACAGTGTGAGAAATACAAGCTGGTCTGGGGGTTCTAAAAACTACTGTGTCTGTGATTTTGATGCAGAATCTTGGCATGAAACTTGCCCTGGCAAAATTTCTTCCATGGCTTCTGCTACCAGAGCAGAAGCAACATCGTGCTGCAGTTGCTAATAACTTGATTCAGACCACTACCAATGATCCACATTTCCTCAAGAAGGTCTTAACTGGAGATGAATGGTGGGTGAACTTCTGTAACCTGGAAATGAAGGCCCAGTCATTCCTGCAGAAGTCACCTTGTTCTCCACGCCAGAGGAGATGCAACAAAGTCCCAGCAGGATCAAAACCATGTTAACTGTGTTTTTTGATTGTGGAGGTATTGTCCTTCATGAGTATGCCCTTCCAGGTCAAACCATTAATAAGGAGTAACTACCTCAGTGTTTTTCATTGATTGAGAGATGCTACATGAAGAAAACAGCCACAGCCATGGGCAACTGGTGATTGGCAGCTTCACCACAACAAGGTGCCTGCTCATACGTCATGTTTCATGCATTTTTTGGTGAAATATCAAATCACCTAGGTGACTCAGGCCCAGTACAGCTCATATTTCATACCCTGCTACTTGTGGCTTTTTCCAAAACCAAAATCACCTTTGAAAGAGAAGAGATTTCAGATCTTTAGGGAGATTCAGGAAAATAAGACGAGACACGTGGTAGTGATTCCAACAAAGGATTTTGTAGAGTATTTTGAACAGCATAAGAGACACTGAGAGAGCTGTCAGGTTGCTCACCTCCTTTGAAGGGGGCTGAGGCATCATTGTCCTATGTACATTGTTTCTGGTACTTGAATATGGATATCTGGAACTTCAATAAAGGTTTCTCTTTTTCATAAAACATGGCTGGTTACTTTCTGGACAGACCTTTGTACATTCAGCTTTGTAGATTCTCTAAAATTGTTTTTCCAAGTACTTGTAGGTCTACACTATTACAAAAATTATGAAATTGTCATTGTTCCATATCAATATTTACACTTGGCACACCAGTTTTAAAATTTCCCGATTTTAGCCACCCTGGGCATATGTTGTAATGTGTTGTTGCTTTAATTAGCATTTTTCTGATAATTATGTTGAGTACCTTTTCATATGCTTATTGGTCGTTTGTATAGTCTTTGTGGAGTCCCTGTTTAAGTCTTTGCCTACTTTTCCATTGGGTTGTCAGTTTTTTCTTACTGATTTACAAGATATATATATATATATATATATATATATATATATGTATCTCTATTAAATTTTAATAAAATCCCATTTCCCAAGCATTTCCTCTGTGAGTGTGGCCTTTTTGATTCTACTTAAGAAATCACTGACTATGCCAAGGATGTGGAAATTTTCCCTCAGAAACTTGTATTGTCTTCTAAAGTTTGGCTATGGTGTGAGGAAGAGATAAAGTGTGCATGTTCATGTGTATGTTTGTAATTTTCCAGTTGAATATTCCCTTGACCCAGAACCATTTATTGAAATGGTCCTTTTCTCCATTACCATTGGCACCATTGTTGTAATTCAAGTGGTGGGTGTGTTTCTAAACACTATGTTGAATTCCAATTTTGTGAAAAATTTTTTTTTAATATTTTAAGTGGAATCCTTCTAAAAAAGTTTTAGTCTCTGTTTGGTTTTTGCTCGGAAATAGTTATTTTTATTGGCTGTATCATCAGCTTAAATAAATACACCCATTAAAGCTTATAGTGGATGTGTAGATTCACTTAGGTTTTCAGTATGCATGATTATGTGTCTATAAGTAACTAGTTTTTATTTCTTCAATTATAGAATTTGTACCTTTTCTTTTTCTTTTCTGACTGTAACTTCTAAAACTTGTAGTCTAATGGAAGTGGCTAATTGTAGATATCATAGTCTCAATCTTAGGGTTGAGATCTTTCAATATTTCCCTATTAAGTATGCATTTATTTTTTCTGTTATCTATTGTGCTAATCATATATGTTTCTCATTTATTCTGTTTATATGATAAATTAAACTTAAATGTTATTTTAACCTTGCATTTCTAGAGTACCCAAATGTACTTGTAATTGTTACCTTCTTTATATATCTTTACATTTAGTATGTTAACATTCTTGTTCAGTAATTTTGTGTCTATAATTTTTCCTGTCTAGTAATGTTCTTGTTAGATTTTTGTATCAAAATTATGCTGGCCTCAAAAGTTGACAGCAGTTAGTTCTTTTTCTTGTCTGTGAAATAGTTAATAAAATTGGTGTTAATTTTTTTAATATTAGGAGAAATTTACCAGTGAAATCATCTAGGGCTGTTTTGTTTAATATGTGGGAACATTTTTAATAATAGATTCAATTTTATTAAGAGATACAAAATTATGACATTTTGGTAAATGTTTTTATTTCATATAATTTTTTTTTCAAAATTTTTGGTTTAATCAGTGTATACTTTTAGAGTCTAATTAGGTCACTCTTTTTATTCCTGATATTGGACATTTATGCCTTTTGCATAGTTTTGGAATAGTGTTGCCGGAGGTTTATCAATTTTATTCATCCTTTCTTCTTCCTAAAGACCAACTTTTGGCTTTGTTGAATTTCTTCCTTCTTCCTTTTTTTCTTTTTTTAAAGATTTTATTTATTATTTCCAGAGAAAGAGGAAGGGAGAGAGGCGGAGAGGGAGAGAAACATCAATGTATGGTTGCCTTTCACCTGCCTCCAGCTACACACCTGGCTGGAGACCTGGCTTGCAACCTGGTTATGTGCCCTGGCTGGGGAATCATACCAGCAATCTTTGGGTTTACAGGCCGGCGTCTTATCTACTGTGCTACCAGCCAGGGCCCTCTTCTTCTTCTTCTTTTTTTTATTTTTTAAGAGCAAAAGTTATTTATTTTTCTCAAGATTATTCTATAGGGTGACAGTTTGGGCTGGCTCAGCTGGATGTTTTTCCTGACAATCTTCCCTGGGCTCCTTTATTTGTCTGCAGTTAATTCCAAGTAGTGGAACTAGGTGCTTTAGGGGGAGCCACAGCAGGGATGCATGGAGCGAAACCTCAGAGTCCACAGTTGTTGAAGGATGCTAACAGACTTAGTGAATTAGAAATTAGAACAAAGTTAGAATTAGAACAAAATATCCCCAAAAACAGGAACAGAGAGAGAGCAAATCTAATAATAGCAGTTGCCAACAGCACATCATAATGACAGTTATTAAAACAAACAACTATTTAGCATTTGCAATGGGCCAGGGACTGCTTTGAGGACTTTCTTTCCTTTTTCTTTTAAATTAATTTATAGTTGTTGTATTACATTTATCCCATTTTCCCCTCATTGCACTCCCTTGCCCCACCCTCCTTATCCCCTCTCCCACAGTTAATCCCCATATGTTGTCTGTGTCCATGGGTCATTTATACTAATTCTTTGACTAAACTATTCCCTTCTTTACCTCTTTCTCCCCCTCCCCCTCCCTTCTGCATACTGAAACTCTGTTCCTTATTTCCATGCCTCTGGTTCTATTTTGCTTGTTTGTTTGTTTTATTCATTAGTCTCTTGTATTAGGTGAGATCATATGATATGCCAGGCATATTTCTCTAAGCATAGTACTCTCTAGTTCCATCCATGTTGTTACAAACTATAGGAGTTCCTTCTTTCTTTCTGCTGTGTAGTATTCCATTGTGCAAATATACGAAAGTTTTTTGATCCATTCATCCACTGATGGATGAGCACTTAGGCTGCTTCCAGCACTTGGCTATTGTAAATAGTGCTGCTAAGAATGTAAGGGTGCATATGTTCTTCTGAATTGGTATTTCAGGGTTTTTTGGGTATGATTCTAGCAGTAGAATCACTGGGTCAAAAGGCAGTTCATTTTTAGTTTTTTGAGGAAATTCCATGCTGTTTTCCATAGTGGCTGCACCAGTGTGCATTCCCACCAACAGTGTGCTAGGATTCACTTTTCTCCACATCTTTGCCAATACTTGTTTGCTGATTTGTTAATGATTGTCATTCTGACAGGTGTGAGGTTGTATCTCATTGTGGTTTTAATTTGCATCTCTCTGATGGCTAGTAATGTTGGGCATCCTTTCATATGTCTGGGGATTTTGTATATCCTTCTCAGAGAAGTGTCTGTTCAGGTCCTTTGCTCATTTTTTAATCTCCCTGTCTCCCTGGCGTTGAGTTATATACATTCTTTATCTTTGGGAGATCAAACCCTTGTCTGAGGTATCGTTGGCAAATATGTTTTTCCATGCAGTTGGTTCCCTTTTAATTTTGCTGATGTTTTCTTTATATAAACAGAAACTTTCAGTTTGATATAGTCCCATTTGTTTATTTGTTCCTTTATTTCCCTTGCCCTTGGAGAAGTATCAGTGAAAAATATTGCTGTGTGGGATGTCTGACATTTTACTGCACATGTTTTCCTCTAGGACTTTTATGGTGGCACAGCTTATGTTGAAGTCTTTCATCCATCTTGAGTTTATTCTGGTTATGGTATAAGTTGGTGGTCTAGCTTTATTTGTTTGCATGTCCCTGTGCAGTTCTCCCAATACCACTTGTTGAAGAGGCTATTTTCACTTTATTTTATGTTCCTTCCCTCTTTGTCAAATATTAATTGACCTTAAAGTCCTGGGTTTATTTCTGTGTTTTCTATTCTATTCCATTGATCTATATGTCTGTTCTTGTGCCAGTATCAGACTGTTTTGATTACATTGGCCTTGTAGTATAGTTTGATATCAGGTGTTATGATTTCTCCTACTTTGTTAGTTTTTCTCTGGATTGCTGTGGCTATTCAGGTCATTTTTGGCTCCATATAAATTTTGAAGTATTTTTTCTAGATCTGTGAAATATGTCATTAGTATTTTAATAGGGATTGCATTGAATCTATAAATTGCTTTGGGTAGTATGGACATTTTGATGATGTTAATTCTTCTCATCCATGAATATGGAATATGCTTCCATTTATTTGTATTTTCCTAATTTCTTTTTTCAGTGTTCTGTAGTTTCCTGAATACCTTTTACCTCCTTGGTTAAGTATTCTTAAGTACTATTTTTTTTTTTTTTTTTTTGCTGTTGTTATTGTTGCTATAGTAAATAGGGTTTGTTTTATAGCTCCTGTATCTGATGCTGTATTGTTTGTATACAAAAGTGCCTTTGATTTCTGAATGTTGACTTTATATCCAGTTATTTTGCTAAATATGCCTGTTAGGCTGAGTAGCTTTTTGGTAGAGTCTTTCAGGTTTTCTAGGTACACTATCATGTCATCTGCAAATAATGACAATTTTACCTCCTTTCCAATTTGGATGTCTTTGATTCTTTTTTCTTATCTGATAGCTTTGGCTAGAAATTCAAAAACTGTTGAATAGAAGTGGAGAGAGTGGACAGTCCTGTCTTGTACCTGATCTTAGGGGAAAAGCTTTTAGTTTTTGCCCATTGAGTATGATGTTGGCTGCAGATTTCTCATAAAATGGCCTTTATTATGTTGAGGTATGCTCCCTTTATTCCCACTTTGCTGAGCATTTTTATCATACATGAAGGGTGTACTTCATCAAATGCTTTTTCCCCCCACATTTATTGATATACGATCATGTGGTTTTGTCTTTCTTTTTGTTTATGTGGTGTATTATGTTTATTGATTTGCAAATATTATATCATCCTTGCATCCCTGGGATGAACCGCACTTGATCATGATGTAATCTTTTTTGTATGATGTCTTGCTAGATCCAGTTTGCCAGTATTTTGTTGAGAGTTTCAGTATCTGTGTTCATCAGTGTATTGTCCTGTAGTTTTCTTTCTTTGTTGTGTATTAACCTGATTTGGGGATTAGAATAATATTGGTCTCATGGGGAGTCTTCCCTTTACTTGGATTTTTTGGAATAGGTTGAGGAGGATAGGAGTTAGTTGTTCCCCAAATGTTTGGTAAAGTTCTCTGTAAGCCACCCAGTCTAGGGCTTTAGTGTGTTGGGAGTTTTTTGATTACTGCTTCAATTTCACTAGTTGTTGTCAGTATATTCAGGCTTTCTGCTACTTCTTGATTCAATTTTGGAACATTATATGTTTCTAGAAATTTGTCCATTTCACCCAGGTTGTCAAGTTTCTTGTCATATAGTTGTTTGCAGTAATTTCTTACAATTCTTTGTATTTCCATGGTATCAGTTATAATATCTCCTATTTTGTTTCTGATTTTATTTATTTGGGTCCTTTCTCAATTTTTTCTTGTTGAGTCTGGTTAAAGGCTTATCAATTTTATCTTTTCAAGGAACCAGCTTCTGGATACATTGATCCTTTGAATTGGTCTTTTAGTCTCTTTGTCAGTTAATTCTTCTTTGATCTTAATAATTTCCTTCCTTTTTCTTGCTCTGAGCTTTGTTTGTTGTTGCTCTTCTGGTTCTTGTAGCTTTATGTTTAGATTGTTTATTTGAGATTGTTCTTTTTTAGATAGGCCTCTATTGCTCTGAACTTCCCTCTCAGGACAACCTTTGCTGTGTCCCATAGGTTTTAGGCTATTGTGTGTTCAATTTTGTTTCCAGAAACTTTGATTTCTTCCTTGATCTCATTGTTAACCCATTCCTTATTTAATAGCATGTTATTCAATACCTATGAGTTTGAATGTTTTAGGTTTTTTTACTTGAGGTTGGTTTCTAGTTTCCAGTCATTGTGATATGAGATGATATTCAACATGATTTCAATTTTTTTGAATTTGTGGAGGCTTGTCTTGTGTTTTCAATGTGGTCTCTCTTTGGAAGAAGGCCATGTTCCCCCACTTAGTCCATGGCCATGTGTCATGAATATAAGTTCTTTGGATTCTCCATTTTTCTTTTTTTCTTAACATCCCCCTGTCTATTCTGTAACCACCAATGTGTACTTCTGTTCTTTTTTTTTACCACATCCATACAATTTACCATTTGGTTACTGTCTTCTGTCAGCCTCTCAAATCATATTAACACAAAGGTTTCATTATTTCAAAATGCTTACGTTAATTCATTTGTTTCAAAAATACTTTTTAAAGCAATGTCAATTACAATGTTATCAACCACATGCAGAAATACATGTACACACATACATATTTTTACAAATATTACATTATAAAAACAAGTTCTACACCTGTGACAGTGTCTAATAACATCATATAATTCATTGCCTTCAAAAATGTTCCTTTACAAATATTTTGGTCTAGTTTCTTCCATTTCTTGTGTCTTCCGCTATTTTAAAAAATATATTTTATTATTATTTTTAGAGAGAGAGAAGGGCAGGGAGTGAGGAAGAAAGGGAGGGAAACATCAACATATGGCTGCCTTTCACCTGCCTTTAGCTAAGGACCTGGCTGGAGACCTGGTGCAATCTGGTTATGTGTCCAGACTGGGAATAGAACCAGCAACCTTTGGGTTCGTAGGACGGCACCTTATCCACTGAGCTATCAGCCAGGGCTCTTCTACTGCTTTTTTATTTAATCATTTTGATAGGTATATGGTGATATTCTTTGTGATTTTAATTTCCATTTGTCTATTTGGATAATGATCCTGAACGTCTTTTATGCTGTTATTTGCCGTTTGTATAGCCTCTTCACTGAAATGTTTCTGTTTATTTCTAATTCTTTTTATAATTTTATGAGCTTATTATATAAGATAAAAGTTATTACAAATATTATGAAAGCATTTAAATTCTTTTGAAAGACTACATCTATGGATTGATGAAACTATTCTTGGTTAATTGGTTGTGTTTGATCAAACTAAAACATTGAAGAAAGATCTCACAAAAATCTAGATGGTTTCTTTAATGAAACTGTTTCTCAAATATCCAAGTTTTTGCTCCATGTTTAGAAGCTGAATTTGAAAACAATGCCATAGTATATGAATTTGGTTTATGCAAGAACGAAATTAGGGCCCTTCCATAATTAAGATATTTTAAAATTAATAAACATATGTTCTAAGTTAAAATAATGTTCTTAAGTTATGTATTTATCCTTTGTTATTTCTAATTTATCTGACCTTTAGGGTAACTGAAGTAATTACTGGTTTTACCGGCATCTTATAAGGACTTCACCTATATATATATATATTTTTTTTAAAGATTTTATTCATTATTTTTAGAGAGAAGGGCAGGGAGGGAGGAAGAAAGGGAGAGAAACATCAATGTATGGTTGCCTTTCAACTGCCTTCAGCTACAGACCTGGCTGGAGACCTGGCTTGCAACCTGGCTAAGTGCCCTCACTAGGGGATCAAACCACCAACTTGTGGGTTCACAGGCTAGCATCCATCCACTGAGCCACCACCCAGGGCTTTGCCTATATTTCTAAATACTGAAATGGTGTTTCATTCTGCCCTTTCACAATAATTTCACAAATATTTAATACAATACTTTAAAAAATCTTTAGTTGAGTTATGTTTTTGGTATTAGAACTAATTAAAACCTATTAATTATGTTTATTTACTAAGAACATAAAAGGACTTTAGACTGAAATATGCAGCCAAAAGTAAAATGGAGAATGTATAATTATTTGGTGATTCTTGCTTGTTTACTGACAACTTCCATAAATTATACAGATTGTTCATCTGTATGTAAAACTTACCAGGTAGTTATGTTTTCTTCTGTTTATTTAATATTCTATAAACCAAGATGGGAGTCAGATTCTTTTTATTAAACATTTATACTGTGTCTGCTATGAATAAGCCTATCAAGGAAAGTAAGATTCATTCTAATTTCTTAAGATTAGTTCAGAAAGTAATTTTAATAAATAGATAGCAAACATGAGCGCCTGCATTTCTTAAATCCAACAATGCTGCTGGAACTGAGGACCCGAACAAGACTGCACAGAGAAACAGAATGAGGCCGAACCATAAGACCCAAATGAAGCCAGGCAGGATAGCCCAAGCGTGGCGAGGCAGATCTCCCCAGAAGGCTGCTTTTTCATCCCAACAGAAACTGCCAGCCCAGCCGAGGGCAGTGGCTGCTGCAATCACAGTCACGGCGGAGGAGGAAAGAGGACTCAGGGAGCTGCACAGTCTGAAGCTGGAGGACAAGCCGCCAGTAGGGCGGTGCCTGGAGGAGCTGATCTTCTGGGTGATGTCCTTGAGGATGAGGATGCTGACATGCTCCTGCAGCATTTTCTAGGCCCGCAGGCTCAAATACAGGAAGACTCCGGTGACTCTGAAGTGGAGAATGAAGCAAAAGATAATTTTCCACCTCAAAAGAAACCAGTTTGGGTGGATGAAGATAAGGAAATGGTTGACATGGTGAACAATCATTTTTGGAAAGCTATGATGAAAAATGCTAATGAAGGGAAACTTTCAAAAGATGACCTCAAAAGAGACTTAAGGAAGAATTCCAGCATCCCCTGTGGGCAGTACCTGCTTGGGTAGAGAATTGTAAGTGGAAAACATCCTCAGATAATGAAAGTGAAGAGGATGAAGACGATTTGTTGTAAAGGACTGGGAATGTTATAGCCACATCAACTTCTTTTCCTAGAGGAATTTTAAAGATGAAGCACTTGCCAACATGCAAATGCTGAACATCTTCGTATTGGCTGGACTCTCCTCTGTGCAGTTCCACCCTCATGCACAGGTGGCGATGGTTGCTGCACTAGATAACTCTGTATCACTATTTCAGGTTGATGGAAAAACAAATCCTAAAATTCAGATCTTTAATCTGAAAAAGTTTCCGATCTTTAAGGCTGTTTTAGCGCTAATAGAGAAGAGGTTTTAGCCACAAATACCCATAGCAAGGTGCTTTATGTCTATGATATGTTGGTGGGAAAGTTAATTCCTTGTACATCAAGTGAGAGGCTTGAAAGAGAAGATAGTAAGGAACTTTGAACTCTCCCCAGGTGGGTCCTTCTTGCTCATAAATGGTGTTGCTGGATATTTTCATTTGGTGCCAGTAAAGATGAAAGGATTGATTAGTAGCATGAAAATCAATGGAAGGATTGCAGCACCTGCCTTCTCTTCAGATAGTAAGAAAGTAGACGCCTCTTCTGCAGGTGGAAGTTCACGTTTGGGATGTAAACTCTAGGAAGTGCCTGAACAGATTTGTTGATGAAGGTAGTTTATAGGATTGAGCATTGTAATATCCAGGAATGGACAGTATGTGGCTGTGGTTCTAATTGTGGAGTGGTAAACATATGCAATTAAGATTCTTGTCTTCAAGAAACAAACCCAAAGCCAATAAAAGTTATAATGAACTTGGTTACAGGTGTTTCTTCTCTGGCTTTCAATTCTACCACAGGAATCTTGGCAATTACTTAAGAAAAAATGAAAGAAACAGTCTGACTGATTCACCTTCCTTCCTGTACAGTATTTTTAAACTTTCCAGTCTTAAACTTAAAAAGAAGAATATTTCTCTTCATACCATGGGTTTTTTTCCGAGAAGTGGCTATTTTGCTTTGGGGAATGCAAAACATAAGGCCCTGATGTATAGGTTGCACCATTACTCAAAATTCTAAAGAGATCTTTTGAAATTCAGTTGAGTCACAAGAGAAATCTGGCCTGATCTTTTCAGAAGCTTTCCAGAATTGTGATAATACTTGGATCATGAGTTTTGACCCATTTCTGTATATTTAAGTTAATAGAAATATTTTAATAAGCACATGACAACTTTTGTTTGACAAAAAATTTATCAAGGGGGGGAATTTGTGCTTTTTTATGGGTATAATTTTGAAAATTTAAAAATAAGCCTTTTGTATGATAATATAATTAAGCATAGTTTTTACATGTGTGATGTCTTTAATTCTTGCTTTTACATGTGTTATGCCTTTAACACATTTGGAAAACACTGGTAATTAGCACTTTTATATGTTCTGATATTATCATATTGTACTTGCTCTGGTCCTGTAACTTCACTCTTGGAATACCTTCAACTCCTTGCCTTACATAATATCAGAGCTTAGACTTTACCAGTTTACTTTATATGGATAGACTCTGTTCTTGGAATATGGTTTGTTCATTCTGGCCTACCATAGTAGAAGTCCAAATATTTTTTCCTATGAAATGTACCGTAGGTCCTGGTGTGTAGGATCCTCAGCCTGTCATAATCCCTTTATGCCATCTGTTTCAACCTCAGCAGTGTAGCTTCTGCTGGCAGACTGTGTCAAAGTTGCCATGGCTCAGAATTTTAAAAAATCAGGTTTGGCATAAGAAGCTCGCTTTTGAAAAAATAATAATTGATCATGCCTGCTGTAGATTTAAAAATAAGCACTTAAAAGGATTTCCAAAGCCTCTTCTAAGAAAATTGATCTCTTTCATCTGTGGTTGTAGGAGCTGTAATTGGTTGAATTATTGGTAACTTTGGTAATTTATTGATTTTTCTGTTTTTTTTTTTAAGGGTAAGTAGCATATTCTTAGGCCAGGTTGGTGATGTATTGTGAAATACTTTGATGACTTCTGATATAGAAGCTCTCTACCTAACATCTTATTTGCAGAAATGATACCTCAAATGACTTTTGGCTCTGTGTATAAAACAAAGAGGATAAGAACACTATGATAAAAATAAAAAGTTCACTTAAACTCTGCTGTATACTTTGTGTGCTATGTACGCTGTGTGACTTTGTTAATTTTATTATCTGTAAACTGAAAATAAAGGTATTTGAAGGGTTTTGGGGAGACTATATCAGATCTTTATAAAATGAATCCATGTTTATTCTGCAAATATATGTTGAATGCCAACTCTGTGCTAGGAACTCTTCTAGCAAATGAGGATGTAATAGAGAATAAAATAGTCAAATTTCTCCACTGGAGAATTCTGCATTCTAGTCTGTCTTGGCAAATTGGTATCAAAGCTCCATGACAGTAAGGTGTGTGCCAGTAGTACTAAGCACAAGGAAGAAAAATAGGGCAGAGTATAGTCATGAAACATAATGGTGAGATGCTTTCTTAGGTATGGTCGTCAGGGAGAACTTCTCTGTGGTGACATTAGAGCACACTTGAATGAAAGAAATAAGTGTGTGGCTACGTAAAGGAATCATGTAAGTGGCTGGTAGAGAGGGCAGCTTGGCAATTTGAAGAAAGGTAAAGTGGACAGTATTGCTGGAGCTTTGTGGGTGAAAGACAGAGTGCTAGGAGATAAATTCAGAGAGTGATCCAAAAACATCATTGGTGTAACCTTTATAATAATGATAGATAAAAAATTAGATTCCAGATACTCCAGAAATATGAAGTCAGAATTGACTGCATTGTTTTGTGAATTGCTTTCTTTAGTTTGGAGCTCTTTATAACAGACACACAAAAGTAATGATATTTTTCCAAAATGGAATTTTTAGTTATTGCCTTTTTATCATTGTACCTGGCGTTTGCCAAACTGTGAGGTTAGAGGTTTGAGGGCACAGTTTTCCAGCCTGGCAACTCTGCCCAAGACTTTTGAGACCAACAGCAAAGGAGGTAAGCTCCAAATGGAAACTTAGAGGGATGAATCTATATAAGACCAGATTCACTGCTGAACCAATTGCAAGTTTAGGAGGTTCTCAAAACTATCCTCAGGTTCCAAATTTCACTAGAAGAACCTACAGGACTTACTGAAGCTATTATACTCATAGGTTTGGTCTATTTTACGAAAAGGATGCAGGTCAAAAATTAGCCAAAGGAAGAGACACATAGTACAGAGTCTGGTAGGATTTCAAATCAAAGCTTTTCTTTTCCTCAGCAAGTGTCCCCTTCCCCTCAACCTGCACATGAATGACAGTATACATGGAGTATTGCCAACCCAGCAAGCTCACCTGAGCATTATGTCCAGAATTTTTATTTGGACATCATTTCATGGGTATGATTGATCTATTTCCTGTACAGTTTAACATAGTCTAAGAATTTGAGCTGATATCATGTGACCTTGGGGCACACATGAATAACAAAGACACTCCTATCATCTGGGAAATTCCAAGGCTTTAGAAGTTACTTCCTAGGAGCTGAGGACAAAGGCCAGGCCTCTCTGGGGAAAATCAAATTGTTTATTATGTACATTGTCATAAAAATTCAAGTAATATGGAAAGTAAATAGTCCCCTGGAATCTCATTTCTCTGGACAAGAAGTGTTGTATTGGTGTTTGATATATATTGTTTCAGATGTTTAATATATACATAAATATATTTTTAAAGTACAGTACACTGAATTATATTATGCATATTATTCTATAACTAGTCTTTTTCACTTGAAGGTATGTGTGTGGATGTGTGTGTTTTTGCATATGTTTCAGTGATTATGCTGGAGTTGAAGAGTGGATGTATTAGTTTAAAAATATTTTTATCTAATTAATATTGCTACATTGCACATCCTTATACACACCTTTGTGAGTTATTCTGATTTTCTCCTTAAAACAAATTTCTTGAAATAGAGTTGCTGAATTAAAGGATATGGACAATTTGAAATTTGGTATGTTTGTCATTATTACTCCTCTTGTGATGTTTTTTTTATAAAATAGTAGAATGTCAAAATTGGTCATTTCTGTATTCCTCTTAGGTTAACATTGCAACTTCAGCAATTTCAAATGCAGAATGTGCCCATACTCCACATCTCAGCCCAGCTGTAAATACTACTGTGCAAAATGAACCATTTTTATCCTCCCAAAACAATGGGATTCTGGATGCACTTTCGGCTTTGGGTACTCCACATATCAATGGGAAACAAGCTTCTGATGAATTTGACCAGCTGATCAAAAACATGGCCCAGGTAAGAATATTTTATTCTGTTAAATAGCTAGAATGCACAATATCTGAAGACTATAATCAAGTCCTAAATAATTTGAAGAATATTAATAAACTTATATTAGGTATCATGTTAAATATACAGTAAATATATATTTTATTAAATGTAGTATAAATGTATTCTTATTAATGAAGACATTTGTAATATCTAAAACAAATCAGAATGAAAAGGAAGATTTTATGTGAGTTTGGGTGGGTCAGAGATTTTTCTATTCCATTTTTTAAAATTAATGAATTTAAACTGAGTATTATAGTTCATGTTCTACAAATATTCTTCAGCTCATGCTAGGTGATGAGAAATAAATATCTTAGAAAAAAATTTATAAATAAATTTATTTCTATAGAATGCTGCCACTAATAAAATGACTGTATGTGCAATGATTGGCCTACCTTTATTTCTTGCTTTGTGTCCTGGACAGGGTCGCCATGTAGAAGTGTTTGAGCTCCTCAAACCGCCCAGTGGAGGCCTCGGGTTCAGTGTCGTGGGACTAAGGAGTGAAAACCGGGGAGAACTAGGCATATTTGTGCAGGAGATCCAGGAGGGCAGTGTGGCTCACAGGTGAGACTGCAGGCTGCTTCTCTTGTTTCATTGTCACATTCAGGCAGTGATGAGCACCGTAGGAGAATTTAGAGAAGCAAAACTGCATACAAATGAACAAAAATTCTAATTTAATGATACTAAGTTTAAAATTATATATTGGTTACATTCCTGTGATGTAAAATAAGTTCTTTTGAAAAGAGAGGAGCTTTTAAATAAAGATAGAACTTAATCACTTTTTAGTAAGGAAAGAAAAATTTGACATGGACAGTATTCTCCATGTCAGTAAATTGGTCCTTTTGATTAGATTTTAAAATAACTATTTAGAAAACATACCATATATATGATATGGCCAGCGATAATTCCAAATATATTTTATTAATATACTCAAAGCAACAAGTACATATATGTATCTTTGCTTTCATCTGTAGAATATAGGAACATCTAAGATACAAGATGTAGATAGAGTGGGTAGGTGAAAGAAGACTTTTAAATGAGGGGAATTTATTAGCAGTAGATCAACTGAAGTCAAAATATGTTTTTTTAGAATTTTTTATTGTACTTTTTCCATTACCCTTTAGCCCCCTTATACCCCTCCAAATCACCACACTGTTTTCCATGTCCATGAATCCCTTTTCCTTTTTGCTTGATCCTTTCCTCCTGTAACCTTCTCACTATAGCTCTCATTCTGCTCTCCATCTGTGTGTCTATCTTTATTTTGCTTGTTAGTTCAGTTTGTTTATTAGATTCCACATTTGAGTGAAATTATATGGTGTTTGTCTTTCTCTGACTTATTTCATTTAGCATAATGTTCTCCAGGTCCATCCATGCTGTCACAAAGGGTAAATTTTTTTCTTTTTCACAGCTGAGTAAGTAGTATTCCATTCTGTAAATGTGCCATAGTTGATTTATCCACTCATCTACTGATGGGCACTTGGACTGCTTCCATATCTTGGTGATTGTACATAATGCTGCAATGAACATAGGGGTCCTTATGTTCTTTTGAATTAGTGCTTTGGGTTTCTTTAATATATTTCCAGAAGTGGGATTAAGAATCCCAGAAGTGGGATTGCTGGGTCAAAAGGCAGATCCATTGTTAATTTTTGAGGTATCTTCATACCGCCTTCCACAGTGGCTGCACCAATAGTGCATTCCCACCAATAGTGCACTAGAATTACCTTTTCTCCACATCCTCACCAGCATTTGTTGTTTGTTGGTTTATTGATGATAGCCATTCTGACAGGTGTGAAGTGATATTTCATTGTAGTTTTAATTTATATTTCTCTGTTACTTAGTGACATTGAGCAAAGTATGTTTTTAAGTATAAAAGTGCCAGAAAAAAAGCTTTAAATGTGTGGACATTAGAAAACAGAATGAAAATAACCTGCAAATATATGCCAGAAAAGCTGTTACTGTCTTGGCAGCTGTCAGATATCTTTTACCCCTCTTTTCATTCTTTATAGAGATGGAAGATTGAAGGAAACTGATCAGATCCTTGCTATCAATGGACAGGCGCTTGATCAGACAATTACCCATCAGCAGGCTATCAGCATCCTACAGAAAGCCAAAGACAATGTCCAGCTGGTTATTGCCAGAGGCTCCCTGCCTCAGCTCATCAGCCCCATACTTTCCCGGTCCCCATCTGCAGCCAGCACAATTTCCGCTCACTCTGAGCCAGTGAGTATATAAGGTGTTCACAAGGAACAGAACATCTTTTTCCAGTTCTTTTTGAGTTTTTACCAGTTTCCAATTCCTTAGGTTCCATGTCTTTCTTGAGTTTTTGCCTTTTTCTTCTTTTATCTCCCTAGGCTGGAACATTTGTTATTTTATTATGATGAAGTTGCCCTGGCTGATAGCTCAGTGGGTAAGGTGCCAGCCTGCCAACCCAAGGGTCACTGGTTTGATTCCCAGTCAGGGCACATAACCAGGTTGCAAGCCAGGTCTCCAGCCAGGTCTGTGGCTGGATGCAGGTGAAAGGCAACCATACATTGATGTTTTGCCCCTTCTCTTTCTCTCTCCCTTCTTTTCTCTCTGGAAATAATAAATAAAATCTTTAAAAAAAAATTATGATGAAGTCTCTGGTTTACTATTTTATGGAATTTATTTTTTGTTTGACAGCATCCATCAAATGCAAAAAAAAAAATTACTACTTTAACAAAATTGGCTTAGCTATAGATAGATATAATCTTGATTTTGCGTTGTAATTTGTAGATTATACGGGGGGGTGGCAAAAGTAGGTCTACAGTAGTGAGTATATGAAACACAGCGTTCTTTCTTGTGTTTTTATTTATTGTATTATTTTTCTTTTTTAAAATTTATTAATTTTTTGAAAGATTTATTTATTTATCATTATCTTTAGAGAGAGGGGTAGGGAGAGAGGCAGAGAGGGAGAGAGACATCAATGTATGGTTGCCTTTTACCTGCCTCCAGCTACAGACCTGACTAGAGACCTGGCTTGCAACCTGGTTATGTGCCCTGGCTGGGAATCGAACCAGCGACCTTTGGATTCGCAGGCTGGTGCTTATCCATTATGCCACCAGCAAGGGCCAGAAAACATTTTTTTTTTTAAGATTTTATTTATTATTTTTAGAGAGAGGGGAGGGGAGAGAGGCAGAGAGGGAAAGAGACATCAATGTATGGTTGCCTTTCACCTGTCTCCAGCTACAGACCTGGTTGGAGACCTGGCTTGCAACCTGGTCATGTGCCCTGCCTGGGAATTGAACCAGCGACCTTTGAATTTGCAGGCTGGTGCCTTTCCACTGTGCTACCAGCCAGGGCCAGAAAACATTTTTTTTTTAATTATTTTATTTTATTTTTTAAATATTTATTATTTTTAGAGAGGGGGAAGGGAGAGAGGCAGAGAGAGACAGAGACAGAAATCAATGTATGGTTGCCTTTTTCACCTGCCTCCAGCTATGGACCTGGCTGGAGACATGGCTTACAACTCATTATGTGCCCTGGCTGGGGAATAGAACCTGCAACTTTTGGGTTCGCAGGCCGGCACCTTATCCACTGAGCCACCAGCCAGGGCTTATTTTATTTTTATCAATGTACAGTTGCGTTTCACCTGCTTCCAGCCACAGACCTGACTGGAGACCTGGTTTGCAACCTGGTTATGTGCCCTGGCTGGGGAATCGAACCTGTGACCTTTGGGTTCGCAGGACAGCGCCTTATCCATTGTGCTACCAGCTAGGGCCCAGAAAACATTTTTAGTAAGTTCAAGTTTATTCCTTGATCTCTTTCATGGGAAAAAAAAAAATGTTCTACAAAGGATTTCACAAATCATCACTATAGTCACCTGGTTAAATGTGGTCTCTATGATGATGTATTGATAATTGGAGAATAATCATGCAGTAACAGTATGTTGAAAGGGAAATGTGCTAAATAAAAGGGATATTTCTTAAGATTCATTATTATGGTTGAACACAATTCTAATACAACTCACAAAATAATATTCACAAAAATCTCAGCTGTAATGAAAATTTTCATTTTTCCGAAGTTTTTTCAGTTACTTACAGGAGATTTGTTTTCAGGTTCACTGGCAGCATGTGGAAACTATTGAGTTGGTGAATGACGGGTCTGGTCTGGGATTTGGCATTGTAGGAGGAAAAGCAACGGGAGTGATAGTAAAGACCATTCTGCCTGGAGGAGTGGCTGATCAGGTAAACCACTTCCAGCAAGTCTTTTATACGTTTTATCCAACAACATGGCCTCATCTTTTACGTTATCTGCCAGGAAAGAGAAACTTTGTCCTTAGATAATACCAAGAAGCTGAGATAGAATCTTTTGTTTGCTGGGCTGTCCTTAAAGTGTTTTCTTAGACCTGTGGAGAAATACCTTTCAAATGGGAACATTATTATGTTTAAGTCATAGACCCACAGACTAAAGCTTAGGTTATGGTTTTGATCATTGTGGAAGTTGTAGTCCTTTATTTTATGTCTATAAATCGTATTTATAAACCTACTCAATTGTTTTATGGTCTCAAGGTAATTATTGAAGACAGAATGCTTCATTATAGCAGGAAAAAAAAGAGTCATCTTGTTCATTCAGTGATGAGTCACTGGTGTCATCTTTGTATAAGAAGCGCAGTCTGTTTTTCTCAGTAGTTCATTAAGGAATTGCCATTTATGCTATGTGACATGTTGAAATATATAGGAAGAAATGGTAGTTACTTGTTATGATTTATATTTTAATTAGTCAAGAATTGCTAAGGTCTGAATCTTTTGTCTTGAATATAACATTTTGTTTATAAAGATATTTGCTTTTGCATGTATATTTGAATTTAGGGGTCATATTTATTAACCATCATATTCATAAATGAAAGTAATATTTGTTGGCAGCCTTAATCAATAGAGGCATTTACAGTGACATAATAGTTTGCAAATTTTATTTCTTTTAAATGTTAACCGGTATCTAACCGCATCATTGCAATTCCCCTAGTTGTCAGGCTTGTGATTAAGTTTTACCTACAGTATAGAGCTGCAGTGTCCAATACTGTGGGTAATTGCCACATGTCACCTTTAAATTCAAAATTAAATTAAAACTAAGTAAAATGACAAATTCAGTAGCTCAGTTGAACTAGCCACTTGCTGCTTGTAGCTGCCATATTGGTCAATGCAGAACATTTTCATCACGGCCCAAATTCTAGTGGCCACTGTTTTTATGGAGGCTTATAAAACTGTTTTTCACTCCCCTCATCTGCCTGGGTTTTTATCTCTCCATTATTTCTTCTGCAAATGAAATCTTTAGAAATACTTGTAAGTTAAATAGCAAGGCAGAAAATTGTACCATTCAATGCTTTCTTGTGGTTACCATTTTTGAACAATATGTATTTGTATAGTTACTTATACTTTATCTTTGCCTAATGGCATTTTCTCCTATACCTCAAAAAAATTCACAGGAAGGCTTAATATTTTCTTGTGTTTAGTGGGTAGAAAAGCTCATAATTGGCTATCAATTTAAGGAATATTTGTGAATTTTAGTTACTTAAAAACAGTTAAAATCACAACCATATATTTAGTGTCCCATGATTGATCTTTCATGTCATTGTTTTTATTTTATTATCATTCCCTTTCCCTCACTTAGAATTTCTGTGATGAAGTTAATAATAATAAAGCCTGATAGGTAAATCAATCTCTTTTTACTCAGCATGGGCGATTATGCAGTGGAGACCACATTCTGAAGATTGGTGACACAGATCTGGCAGGAATGAGCAGTGAGCAAGTAGCGCAAGTCCTCAGGCAGTGTGGAAACCGAGTGAAACTGGTGATTGCCAGAGGCGCCGTGGAGCCACCAGCACCCGCTGCGTCCTCGTCCCCGTCTTCCACACCAGAGATGCGGGTCAGTAGGAAAAGACAGTTAATGGGGGAGGTCATTGACAATAGCACTTAAATGACAGGATGCTTATTTTGAAATTAGATTTATCTATATCTATAAACTAGTGATAAAAAATAAAACAAAATTCAAATGTAAAGATGTTTGGGCACAAATAACATGTTATTAGGAATAATGTGTAACAGGTGAAAGATTGTGTAAAGAATTCTAGATGACTGTTTTATGTTTTTCTCTAAGTAGAAAGTTTATGAGGATAATGTTTGCAACATGGAAAAGTTTTAAAGAATTACTTGCTACTAATACCTAAAATGGTTAGTTCTTTCTGTTACTTTAAGGTTCTCTATGAGGTGGGCTATACATTTTAATCATATTCTTACAACAACTTTTGTTGTGGTGTCTTTATTTTGAGGGTGTTGGTGGTAAATGAAGTTCACTAAAATCTTTTAATGTTTTTGTTTTAAGGTATGTCACATAACTATTTTCAGATTTAATGAGAAGTCACTATTCTTGACCCAGTTATTAAAAACTTTTAACCATAGTTATGTGTTTGAGGTTATAACAAAAGCTTTATTCATATATACAGTAGGTCATCTTTACTTTTAACTTGATATGAAACAAGCTAAACAATTTCAGAATTATTAAAATGTGCTTGTTATCATAGTTCAGGTCACAAGTTGACTATATTGGATAAAATATCAACAAAACAATTTTCCAGAAATGTTTTAAATATTTAAGAGGGGAATCATATTCAATTTTAGATAAGCTTTATAGCAAATGTAAGTCCTACATTCCTTTCTCATAGGCCTAAATGCATCTATATAATTTTTTTCTATTAAAGTGTTTTCTAACCAGTTGCTACAAGTTCTTTTTTTAGTATCCTAACCTCCTCCACAAGCTCTTTGAAACTTTATTAGAACACTTGAAATTTCCATGATTCTCTTGTTTTTAGGATTGAGTTTGGTTGCTATTTTTTGCAGAGAGAAAGAAATAAAGAAAGCTTGCTTATGAAAGTATTTAAGTGGCATTCTTTGTGGTAAACAAAAACATTTTATTCAGCAACATATAAATGAATGCAATAACGAAAACCACTTGATGTAATTGAAAGCTTAGAAAAATATCTATTCTGTGCATATCATCATTTCTGAAGCTTGTGCCCCTTTTAAAACCATTCGATAGTCAAATTGCCACCCTCTAAAATAGCACTCGCATAAGTCTTATTAAAAATAGAAAACACATTTGTTTCAATTGAAGCAGATTTCATCCTGTCATTTTCTTGTAATTATCTAAACTTTAAACTTTTTGCTAAGTTTGCACAGATAATTATGTGCAGTGAGAAAAACTAAATGAAACTTCACCATTATATCTCATTTAGGTATCATATCAGTGAGATGTAGTTAGAGTTTACTTAAAGACTATCAGAGAACATTACCTGCTAGCCCCAGTCAAGCATGTCTATTTGAACCCTTGACATTCATTTTGTTGTGATCTCCTCAGGGTTCTCTGGGGAATCTGCTGACATTGCACTAGTGCATAATACCAATAGCTCGCTGAGAACTTATTGCACTAGTTCGCTAATGCTGATTTCAGGGGTCCTTGACCTTCAGGCCAATATACAGTTAACAACAGTGACACATGATAGAGAAAACTTCCTATGGCTACCATTGATGGGCTGAGGGAAACCTAGCAGAAAGGCATACGTTCCTTATAAATAGCTTTTAAATTCAAGTATGAGTTCACAAAACATACAGGGACCATTTTAAATAGCTCATTGGTGAATTACATGGATTTCTTAAATCATTCAGCCTATTAATAATATGTTTAAAGGATAGATTGTCATATTCATGGTGTTAGAATCGACTCTCACCTTAGGATAGTAATAGTAGCAACATATCTTGAGGAGACAGGATGGCCTCTACATTCCACTAGGGATTGGACATGTGGCATAGCGTTTAAGAGCAGGGTTTCTGCAACCAGCTTATCTGCATTTGAATTCTGCCTCTACTAGAAAGAATCCTTACTGTTTGCCCTTGCAAAGTTTACGTTCCTCAATTTCCCCAGAGAAAAACTGACAGTAATTGTGCCTACCTCATAGGCTTGTTCTAAGGAATAAATGAATTAAGACATGTCAACTGCCTGTTAAACAGAAAATTCTCAGTAAGTGTTAGCTGGACACACTATTATTTTTGGTGGACAGTTGAGTCAAGCATTGCTCAGATAACTTAAGTGGCAAAGCTAGATTTGAACTTACTGATCTGAATTCAGAATGTGAGTTCCTTCAGCCTCCTAACTCCTTCAGAAATGAAGATGAGCCATCTCTGAAAATAGAATCTGTTGATGA
This sequence comes from Noctilio leporinus, assembly GCA_004026585.1. Classification (NCBI taxonomy): domain Eukaryota; kingdom Metazoa; phylum Chordata; class Mammalia; order Chiroptera; family Noctilionidae; genus Noctilio; species Noctilio leporinus. The sequence continues at coordinate 86,823 of PVIW01002833.1, forward strand.
GAAACTTTGATTTTTAAAGTTTTGTATACACAAATAATAATGTATTTCTCTGATAAGGGTATGTGTTCAGCTTTACTGCTGACATAATCTTTCTTAGTACAAATGTGATGCTAGTCTGTGTTACTAAGATTGAAGGAGTAGTCTATACCATAATCCTCTAGCAGGGTTCTCTGACAACTAATTATTACATTTATAAAGGTGATAGCGTTTTGAGCTTATCTTATTTGTTTATATGTTTATTTTTCTGTGTATTTATTTACTGATTTTATTTTAGGTTGATGCTTCCACTCAGAAAGGTGAAGAAAGTGAGACATTTGATGTAGAACTCACAAAAAATGTCCAAGGATTAGGAATTACCATTGCTGGTTACATTGGAGATAAAAAATTAGGTAGCTTTTTTAACATTAATACTTTTATTTTTTTAACTTGACAATTTTCTCTCATATAATTATATTAAGAAATACTGATTCAACATTATATATTTTTATATTATTAAATGAACAGTTTTAAATGTTTCTAGGAATAATTTAATGTTGTATTTAATGCTGATTTTGTATTTAAGATAGACAAAATTATTGTCTTATTCACTAGTCTAAGTTTTACTACTGGTTTTATTTGTATGCCTTATTAATTTATATTTGTTCAAAATTAGGACTTTCTATTTGGATAATGGAGGATGGATATTATTTTTATTTCAGTGATCTTTGTAAATAGTAAAAATATAATCAAGGAACTAGTATAAAAATGAAACTTTTCCATTTTAGAACCTTCAGGAATCTTTGTAAAGAGCATTACAAAGAGCAGTGCTGTTGAACATGATGGAAGAATCCAAGTTGGAGACCAAATCATAGCAGTAAGTCACACATTTAATTTTACTTTAATTTTCGTGGTTGAAAAATGTTTTTTCCTAGTTTGCTCAGTTTTAGAAACTGTATTTAGCTCAGTACATTAGCTGGCTATCATGATTTAAGGATCTCATTACAATGACCAATTTTATTATTTTGTGGAAGAGTATTGAGTACTGATTTCAGTTTTAAAGGTGGGACTTCATTCTTGAACAATTTCTGGTACATCTGATTTTTTGCTGTAACATTAATATTAGAGATATTCTTTAGTTACATTAATATCATAGTTACCCTTTAGTTGGAGACACTTCAAACACCAAATGTCATTACCTTTAGTTTATTTGAGTCTGAATTTGAGGTGTATTTCCATTTTTACATTAGTAGAAAGACACTGCTATTGTTGACTGCATGACCAGGGCTACATTTAGCTTTAGGAATATACAAGTACAGCGCAAAGATCCAGCCTCTCTGATTAGATCATGCCCATCATTGTTACTGTAGTAACACCAATATGTTGTAAGCATATGGGTTAATCAGAGCAGTGTACAAAAGAGTCTAACTTTCAGTTCAGTGTCAGCGGAAATGGGACTGCATACGTCCTCCTAACACAATTCCAAAAGCCCCTGCTTCCTGGGTAGCAACTATAGGAAAAACTGCAGGCGATCTAGTCTCTTAGGGATCCACAACTGAAAGACTGAAAAGTTCTGCAATTTAGAAACTTAATTCTTTTAATTTAGTGTTTCTTAATCCTTTGTAACTATGGATTCTATCTCTCCGCAAAAACATACGTTCATATTCTTTGGAAGATATTTTGGGGAATGCCAATTTATCTTAAAATGTATGTGTATGCTTAATTAAGTTTCTGTTGTTTCCTTGGGATGTTAAATAAAAGTAAAAAAAAGTAAAATGTTAAGATACAGAGGTCCTTGTTCTTAGCAGCATTGTTCACAATAGCGTAGACGATTTAGTGACTCAAATGTCCACTTACAGATGAATGTATTAACAAAATGTGATGTTATGCAATGGAAAATTATTTAGGGATATAAAGAAGGAAATTCTTGCACATCCTACAACATAGATAAACCTTGAGGACAATATGATAAGTGAAATAATTTTGTCACAAAAAGACAAATACTGTATGATCCCACATATATGAAGTGCCTAGAGTAGTCAAACTTGGAAGCAGAAAGTAGAATGGTTTTTGTGAGGGGCTGGGTGGAGGGGAAATAGGGAGCTATTGCTAATGGGTATAGAGTTTCACCTTGCAAGGTAGAAATGCCTGAAGATCCATTGTATGCCAGTGTGAATAGAGTTAACACTTTGGCACTGTATACTTAGAAATGGTTCAGATGGTAAATTTTATGTTACATGTTTTCTACAGCAGTTTAACAGAAAAGGTAGAGGTCTTCTTTATCTCTGCCATTGGCTTCTACATTGCAGTAGCTCCCTGGGTTCTTGGACTAAATTCCATAAAGCTCCTAACTACACTTGTTCATCTTTTGAAATCTACTATAAAGGTCAAGTTGGGCTTGCCACCTATACTGGCTGTCTTCTGGGAATGAATATTTCCCATAGTATCTCCATTTTAACATACGATGAAAGTTAACTTCTTTAAGTTTTTTTTTTCGTTTTTGAAAGAAAGGGAAGGAGAGAGTGAATAGATACAGACTAAATCCATATCTGATACTGAATTAAAAATTAAAAACAAAGCTACTCCTTTTTCCCCTAAACTGAATATTGTAATTTATTAGAATGCCTTTTAAAATTTGCTTTATTGAGATATAATTCACATAACAATTTACCCACTTAAAGTGTGTAATTCAGTAGTTTTGGTATATTCACAGTATGCATCAATTATCACAATCACTTTTAGAACATTTCATTACCCCAAGAAGAAGCCTCATACATATTAATAGTTACTCCTGAATTCCCCTATCTCCCCAACCCTGGACACCACCTGTCGACTTTCTGAATAAATTTGCCTATTCCAGCCATTTCATGTAATGGAATCATACAATAGGTATTTTTATGTTATTGGCAGTTTTTGTTTAGAATGATGTTTTCAGAGTTCATCCATGCTGTAACATATAAAAGAAACTCTTTTCTTTTTATAGCTGAATGATGTACCACATTTCATTAGTTCATGGTTGTTTACATCTTTTGGCAGATAATGCCTCTATGAATGTTCATGTACCAGTTTTTGTGTAGACATATATTTTCATTTCTTGGTATATAGCATACTTAGGAGTGGAGTCTCTGAATCCTCTTATAACTTTAGTGTTTAGGAAATTCCTTTCACCTACAAAACTGAGATAAAGGAGTGACCCTTGTATGTTTTGGTTTTTTTTTAGTTTTTATTATTTCCAGAGAGAGAGGGAGGGAGAGAGGCAGAGAGGGAGAGAAACATCTATGTATGGTTGCCTTTCACCTGCCTCTAGCCATGGACCTGGCTGGAGACCTGGTTACATGCCCTGGCTGGGAAATCGAACCAGCAACCTTTGGGTTTGCAGGCTGGCTCCTTATCCACTGTACTACCAGCCAGGGACTTTGTATGTTTTTTTTTTTTTTTTTTTTAGATTTTATTTATTATTATTCTCAGAGAGAGGGGAAGAGAAAGAGGCAGAAAGGGAGAGAAACATTGATGTATGGTTGCCTTTCACCTACCTCCAGCTACAGACCTGGCTTGCAACCTGGGTATGTACCCTGGCTGGGAATCGAAGCAGCGACCTTTGGGTTTGCAGACCAGAGCTTTATCCACTGAGCCACCAGCCAGGGCTCCCTTGTATGGTTTTTAGAAAAACAAATGAGTGATTTATTTTAAATATTGTGGTATAATATTTTGCATGTAAGTGCAGTTTAATTAAGCAGATATTTATTAAGTGCCTGGAATAATGACACATTAGAAAGGAGGATCACTGTGCTTCCCTCCACCTTGTCATTATTTTCATTCTTATGTAAGTGGATCCTCGAATATAATTTTGCTTGGGCAAGAGCAGTGGTAAAGGAAATGTTTTCTTGCTTTCTGTAAAATCACTTGTCTTTACTACCGTCAGTGTTCTGATTTCTGATTTTTAGCAACATTCTTAGATGCACCTTAAACTCTTAGGGAACATCTTGAAATGCTTTTGATTATGCATTAATTTAGTGCAAAATATCACCATCTTGTGGACTTTTGAGATACTGATAGTATGAAGTTCCTCATACCAGTTGCGTTACCAGAGGTGCATTATTTTTTTTCCTCTCTTTTTTTGGTAACAGTTATTTGGAACTTTATTCACTCTGTTTTCATCTTATAATTGTTGTGATGGTGGGAAGATTAAGAAATTATTTCTTACTATTTTGAGAAAGCATTTTTTATAACATTAAAATGTTTTTGGTATAGGATCCCTGTTTAACAAATTGTGCTCTGCAGACCCTTAGGGTTTTACTATAGACCTTACAGGGAAAGGGAACGGAGTGAATACATTTTTGCCCACTTTATCAGTATATAATCATTGCTTGATAAAAGAACTCTATTTTTAAAGTTGACTAAACTTGTCATTAGGTAAAAATGTACATACTCATTCTTTTTAGATTAATATACCTAATCCTGGCTAAAAGCAGTATGGGATTATGATTAACTAAAATACTATTAAATAAGCATATAAATATGGGAAGGTGTCAAATATTGCTTTTGGTATTTTTTGGCTTACTATATATGTAGGTACTGGCTGTGTTGGAGGAGGGCTTGGATAGCTAAAAATCTGTGAGTTTTTTAGTTGTTCCAACTAGTATTTCACCCTCTAATTGTTCTTGTTAATTTTTATATCTCTTGCTGCCATAGCACCTGTTTTCTCTTCAGTCCTGTCTGTGGCACTTTCGGATCTAGAACCATGTTTTAACACTCTTCCTATAATAATGAAGGCCCAGCACTGGCCTGCCCCCTGGTATAGATATCAGTGACCATGTCTCATATGTATGATGGGACTAATTATATTGAACAAAAACTGCTCCCAAGAAGGCTTGTAATTTTTATATTTATTAATCACTTCTTCACTCAATATTAATGCCAGCTTATGAGTATCTTTCCAATACAAAGTGCTATGTACTGTAATTTTGGGAAATATCATTATTCCCATATTACAGATGAAGATACTGTGAAATTTGAACTGAAATCTGGGTTTAAAAGTCTATGATTATTCCATTGTAGTAAGTTATTCTGTGCTATTGCCATCTCTGACATTTGAGTAACAAATACATTTTTAGATACAGGTCTTCGAGTTTTGAAAATAAAGGAAAATGGATCTTTTCTTTATGTATTTGTATTTCATTGCTATTAGGTAAACAAAATCATATACATTTGATTTTTCTTAAACTAATTTTGAGAGTTGAGCAATAAAAATCTTTTGTAGTTAAAAACTTTAAGCCTAAATTCTGTGTATTTTAAGAATTTTTATGGAGCCTCAAGATAGAATTTTGCAAGTGTTTTCTCCTTCACTACCCTGAGAGTAAATAACATATTTACTTAATTTAGATTAACCTTTGTCCTTGAGGTTTAAAGAATATAAAATTTGAACATATGATTATTTTTTTTTAAAAACCTCATAGAAACTATTATTAATGATTTATGTTTTAAAATTTCAGGAAGTATCCATATATGTGTATTTAAATAAGACCATATTATCTTTGTTCATACATTTTTTAATATTTTGTTTTACTTAGATGTATACCTAGGAGGTTTAATCATTTCAGCACAGATAGATCTAGTGCTGTATATTTAAATAATCCCTATTAATTGACAGTTGTTTACAGTTGTTTGCCAACAACTGTATTACATACATTTTTATGTCTTTTATAGACTCTCAAAACATTTGTTTTGATATATAGTGTTCATATTAGAATTAAACTTATTTTATTAGCACTGAATTTTGTATGCCACTATTTTTAAAAATTTTACTTATATTTATTGGAATGGCATTGGCTAATAAATCATATAGATTTCAAGTGAACAATTTTCTATAATTCATCATCTGTATATTGTATTGTGTGTTCACCCAAAGTTAAATCATCTTCTGTCACTATCCCTTATACTCTTTACTCCCTTACCCCCTTTTCCTCTGGTAACTATTGTTTTCACCTGTGCCTGTGAATTGTTTTTCTTTCTTGATTGTTCATTTGTTGCTGTCAGTTTTATACCACATATGAGTGAAATCATATGCTTCTTAACTTTTTATGTCTATTTCACTTAGTATGACATTCTCAAGATTTATCCATGTTGTCACAATGGCAGTATTTCATCTTTTCGTATGGCTGAGGATTATGCCATTGCACATATGTGCCACATCTTCTTCATCCAGTCATCCATTAAAGGACACTAGCTGTCCAGAGAGTCTGCAATGAGGGAGCAGAACTTGCAGAGGTCTCTTGGCTGAAGGGAGCCCTGAAGTCCAAGGACGGGAAGTAAGCCCTTTGGGGCTGGAGGGCAGAGTAATAGGCCCATCATTCAGGGTGAGGATTGTGATAGAGGTGAGGAGGTGACATAGGCCCTTCAAGCCATTCAGAGAGAGAAACTGGACCCTTGTGCTAAGGCATGTTTGCGAAACTCATGGGGTTGTATGATTGTATCTTCTGTTTGGAAAGCTCTGAGGGGCATCTTCAAATGTTTTGGCATTTGTGAACTAGAAAAAGTGAAAATTGCATACATTCTTTGAAGAGGCAAAGAAATGAAAAGAAATGAAGTTTTATTGTCATTTGGTGTCAACTCCCATTGACCACTTTTATCACTATCTTCTATACTTGTTGTCTTGTGAATAATGATTTTCACAGATGATTTTGCATCAGGATCATCTGAAGAATGTAAAAGAATATTTTAAGAGGTATAGAAGACTAGGCTCCACCCTAGAACTGTTGGCTCATAATTTCTAGAAATAAGGCCCCACAATCTATATTAACCTAATAACACCCCCCCCACCCAAGGATTCTAGTGAACAGATGTTTGCCCATTCCCAGTTAAGCGAATACTCATTCCCATTCTTTTTACATTAACAAGCATTAAATATGCATTTGGTGAATTGGTAATACAACTATCCGTTTATTTTACCTTGTTCTTATCAGGTAGATGGCACAAACCTTCAGGGTTTTACCAATCAACAAGCAGTGGAGGTGTTGCGACATACAGGACAAACTGTGCACCTGACACTAATGAGGAGAGGGACAAAGCAGGAAGCTGAGCTTGCGTCAAGGGACGATGGCACGAAAGATGCTGTTTTGTCTCCTGTCAATGTCAAAGGTAATGCCAAGTGAATTCAGTTGCCACTTGTCTCCTGTCAATGTCAAAGGTAATGCCAAGTGAATCCAGTTGCCACGTACACCCTGACATCATTTCCAATTTTTTCTTATCCTGAAATTATTTAAAAATAGTTTTTAGTCCTTGCTATTTAGTAAAAAGGAAACTTAATGAAGTTGGGATTAACTAGGACAACAGTGTGTTCGTTAAATATAGAATGGGCTTCCGAATAAAGCAGAGTATGTCCTATCCTGTTTATTCAGTCACCATTTCTGAGTTGGATACATGTGTAGTCATTTACCATTCCATCCCTGATTTACTTTTGAATGTCATCATGCTTTCTCATTAGGGGAAAACTATGCCTGGATTAGGCACATGAGTCCCATGATGTTTTCAGCTCTTCAGCTTTTCCTTGAAGGAATCCACTTTAATTTTCCATTTAGTAATGTCATTCATAACCTTTGTATACATGAGTATCTCTGGAAGTTACCGAAATTACTGGAAATATCTCTGGAGTTCACTGCGGTAAAGGTTTTTTGGTAGAAGTCAGGCTGTTGGTTTGAAAGTGCTGCTTCATTTCTCAGTTTTAACCGTTCCGGTACTTATTCCGTAAACTACGGATTACAGTTGTAGGAGACAGGGAGGCAGATGCTAGGAGAAATTTATTACTTCTTTGTCGCATTGACAGAAGAACTTCCCTTTAGAAACATGGGGTTTTCATCCCTATGAAGTAATTTTATCCATTCCCCCTACTCCTGATAATTCACTTTAGCTTCATTGTTTCTTCACTTAATAGTGTAAAAATGGTAGAATGTAATTAACATCTATGAACCTTAACATATCTCACTCCTGGGATAGGAGTATATTTGCAAACAGAAATACTGCTTTAAAATAATAAAAGTAAATAAAATTTTAAGTAAAAAGAAAATAATTTAATAATTAAATAGTAAATATGTTAAAGAACTACAAAGCTTCAATAAAATTATTTCATGAAGGGCAGGATTCAAATGAAGGGAGATCAGTCTTGAATTTTGTTCAGTGGATTTAAGTTACCAAAGTGCCTAAAGCAATCTGACAGGTAAGGAAAGCATATAACACCCAGCCAGGATCACAACAACATTCTGGTATAATTACACATTAAAATAATGCTGCTTCAAAAAACTGTTTAAACAGCTTGATGGACTTGTCATTTAGGGGTTCAAATACATGCAGTAGGGTTTGAAAAATTCAAATGCTTGATTATATTATAGATATAACTACTAAAATATTCTTTTCTTTAAGAAAATAATAAAAAAGATGAAGATTCTTTATGTTTGAGGAGAAACACCAGCATATTACCAATTGAAGAAGAAGGTAAATCCCTGGAGCCAGGTTATTTTGTTCTTTATATACTTTTTTAGAGGAACAATTTTTATAAATATTATTAAGCCTCTGTGGACCTACCATAAATTACAAAAATCCTTCAAAAAAGTGTGCTTGTACATTTGTATTTACAGATCTGATTAATTGCTTTAATAGATTAAAATAGTTCATTTTTTGCTGGCATATTTTCTTGCTGAGTCAATCTTTTTTTTTTAACTAAAACCCTTTATAAATTAATCAGTTACATGATTGACTTTATTTCAGTCCCCTTATTTTTGTACAGACAGCATATGTCTATTAAACAAGCAAAAATAAAATTATCAAGTATTTCTAAAAAATATCACAAGGGGATCTTTAAAGCATAAGCTTATAAAAATGAAACTGTCCAATTTTGGGAGGGTTTTCCTTCTGAGTTTTAAAAAATTCTAACCTTTAATATTGTGAAGTTGGTTTGGAAATTAATTTTAGAGAGAAATTAACAATTCTAAGATTTCTTTTACTATAAACCTAGAGTCCATCAAGCATGATGCTTAAGATAGTAAGTGGGAACGGGTGTGGGGGATGGTCTTGAGTTAGACCATCTATTTTGATTGAGTATAAGTGTGCAGGATGGTAGAGATGAGAAAGAAACTCTAGCCTTAGAATCAAGGATCCCAAATTGTGTTTTAAACAAAATAGACTAAGGAAAAATTTCTAACTGATTCTAATGCATCTACCCTAGTGCTTCTACCTCAGACAAGGAGGTAAGGTATCACTGCTGCTTCCACAGAAATGTGACTCATTGTGTGAGCCTGGACAAGTCATTTGACTTCTCAGTAAGATCAGAAGACTGCACTTCAGGATTTTAAACATATGCCTGAACTCTTGTCTTGGGGCAAGTTAGGAGAGGGGAAGAATGGAGAGCTATGTAAGTGTACATTGGTTGTATGGAGACAGACCTCATTTTTTTATCAGCAGCATACAGATTCCCCACTTTCTGCATTTAGCATCCCACCCTGTGTGGATTACTGCCCACTTTTGTAAGGACAACAGAATCAGAAAAATGGGGTATGGGAGAGGGTAGGACTCTGAGCTGACTTTCCTGTCTCTAATCCATATCAGGTAGAAAGGGTCTTTGTTCACTACTGCATTCTAGTTACCTTTCTCTGGACTGAATTTAATTTTGAAAAGAAAATACTCATTTGGGTGGACTAGTCTCCAAATTAAAAAATATATATATATCCACATATATTTTATGGCTTTCAGTTTCTTAAGGAGAAAATAGATCATTTTTTTAAAATTTAAGGTGTAACAAATTTGCAAAATAGGCCTAGAGTGAAAGTTCATTAATGCCATTAAAGAGGAGGCAGTTAATATGAAATACAAATTTTGGAACACTCTTTAAATTTGAAATTTGAATACTAAAAGGGATATTACAAATTTAATTTAGGGTATACCTTGTAGAGATGTTTAAAAAGGCAACTTTTATAGCTCTGGCTGGTATTGCTCCATAGATTGGGCATCTTACCACAAACTAAAAGGTTGCTGGTTCGATTGCTGTTCAGGGCACATGCACCATGGGGGCTGTGTGAAGCAGCTGATCAATGTTTCTCTCTTCTTTCTCCCTCCCTTCCCCTCTGTCTAAAAATAAATAAATACAAATTTTTAAAAATCCTCAGCTGAGAATAAAAAAGTAGACAACCTTTGTGAATAAGAAATATGAAATATAGAACATTTTGAATATGACTTGCAAATTATTTTCAGCCAGTTTGTCATTTTAGCTAAATATTTTAATTCAACTTTACTTAGTGATTTTTTAAAAACTTTTTAAAATTTTCCTTTGGCCAATTAGTGCAATTCCAATTATGGGGTTTTATTTTAATGTACTTTCTCAGTTTTTCAGTTTTTCTTATTTTTTATTCATTTGCTCATTATATATGGAATTTCATATATTATTTGCTCATTTCTTTTGCTTGTCTGTTTCTGCTAAGGTATATTATAGCATGGCACTTCTTTACTCTGTAGAAGCAAATAAAAAATAAGTAAACTAACATAAAAGGCATCATGGTTTTTTACTATATAGAGTCACCAGAGAACCACCAAGTGAAACCTGGAGTGATTTGGGGTCCTCACTTCTTTAAAATAAATGTTAAATTATAAATGCATACTTTAATGGAAATAATAATCAAGCTTTATAAAAGGCCTCTTAAAAGAGAGTAGTGTTGGGACATGCAGATAATAGGTTCTAAATTAAATTATTAAAATATGTGGAGAAATAGAGTAACTCATGTATTGGGTGATGAGTCAGAGTTTGTATGATAATAGGTTCTGATCACAGTTTCCCTGGTACAGAATGTTAAACTAAGGATAATATTTGTTGTTTGTGACTAACTTGATTGTTTTGATGATTTCAGGGTATCCATTACTACTAACTGAGATGGAAGAAAAAGAAGATGCACAACAGCAGGAGGCTGCCCTGCTGACAAAGTGGCAAAGGATTATGGGAATTAATTATGAAATTGTGGTAGGTTACCTTCCCTTCCCTTAACTTCCTTACTTGTGACTTTATTTTAGCAGGAAGTTCATGAGTGCAATAAAAATGATGATCATAAAGTCTTTGAAAAGTAGCAAATGCACTGAGTGTTTTCCGGATACCTAAATGTGCTGATTCAGGTGTTTAAAAAATTCAGGTTGGAGAAAGTTGGATAATAACCAAGGAACTGAAATGAATGGGATGAAGTTTTAGAACTCATAATTTATCAATGTTTTAATATTTCCGGCTGTAGTAGATCTTCTATAGATACAAGGAGGTGTTTTTCCTGATTCTTAAACTTGGGATTTATGGAATCATAAAATAATGATAGCACTTATTTAAAGATTAAAAAGAATAAATCATGCCTTATATATAAAACTGTAAAAAGACTTTTCTGCTCTCTATCACACTCATGAATTTACTTTCCTTAAGGGGTTTATTTCTACATGCATTTTTTTAATATAACTTATTCCATATTGAGTGTCTCATAACTATTATAGCCATTGTTATCTGCTTCCTAAAAAGAGATTTAACAACAGTGACACAAATTATTAATCTTTAGATATATGGCAAATTTCAGGGATTTCAAAAGGAAAAAGTGTAGGTTAGGTAGAATTTCTCTTCTGGCTTATAATATTCAGATAACTCTAGATTAGAAAAGAAAACAGATATTCATATATTGATAGCTAACCTTTATTGAGCACTTTGTGCCAAGCAGTGTCCTTCATGTTTCATTTAATCCTTTTGACAATGAATAATTGAGGCTGCACTTTTGCTGGTAATTGAGTAGTGAAGGGGACCCTTTGACTAGCCACTTTGTTACAAATGTCAAACTTAAGACTGGAACTTTTCCTGCCCTTTGTGTACATTGTCTTTCCGTGGTCCTTAAAGAAACCTGTCAAGGGCACAAGTGTGCTGTAAGTGAGAAAACAAACTGCTATTGGCCTTCAACAAAAGTAGGTTAGACATAGACCTGACATTAAGTTGTTTTCTCTGTAGTTAATACAGCATAAACCTGATCATAGGGGAGTGGCTCAGTAGGGAGGAGGACTGACCAGGGACCCGGGGTCTGCTCAGAGGAAGTGAAGTCCGCAAAGGGTGTTAAGGAGTGGAAAGGATTTCAACCAGCTTTAGATTTCAAGGTCAGATGAGGTAGCTACTGATAATAACCCTGCACATAATTAGCGTTAAGATGTGAAAGAAATCTTTTCTAATTAAGCAGAGTTTTCCTCAGTCCCTCTATCCATCAGTTTCCTTAACTGTAAATACAGGGGATGAAGTACGTCATCTTCAGTTTACTTCGGATTTCAATGTTATAATGAGTGGGTTTTTATGAAAATGGATGACTTCCTAACATCCTTAATTGTTTTGTGTAACTTAGGAAATTTGCTTTTAAAGATAAGTGTTGTCTCTCCAAACAGCATAGGTGAGAGCTGAGGGCTCAAGGTTCAGACTGCTGTTCATTGACTGTGGTTAAGGTAACCTCTCTGAACCTCATTTACCTAATCTGGGAAATGGATAAAAATTAGCATCTATGAGAAGCAAATGAGATCAACTATGTAATGGGGTTAGCCCAGTTCCTGGACATAATAAATGCTAAGTGTGGGGGTTTTTCTATACTGTGTTTATCTATAGCCATGGCAGATTGTCTTGGGGCCTCATGAAACTGATAGATATCAGTACGCTTTCCAAGACAAAGCTCCAAAGTTTTGCGGCTTTACAATAAAGTTTATGAAGCTTTTGTGTTCAGAAACTTGACCTATTTTGAGTAATATAAAATGCATACATAAGAATTTTAAAAATGAAAGAATATTAGAATTGTGATAATTTTTCTTTCAGGTGGCCCATGTGAGCAAGTTCAGTGAGAACAGTGGGTTGGGGATAAGTCTGGAGGCAACTGTGGGACATCATTTTATCCGATCTGTTCTACCAGAAGGTCCTGTTGGACACAGTGGGAAGCTCTTCAGTGGAGATGAGCTCTTGGAAGTAAGGAGCTGCACTGTTGTACCCTCCCTCCCTCAAATAAAATGCTTCAGCTGCTGTGGGAGGCTTCATGTGGTGAATAAGCAAGTTCTTATTTTAAATTGCCCCTCTAAAGGGTATGTAAGAAGGATCTACAAATAAAAATTACCCAGAACAGAAAATTCATACCCATATTTGCATTGATTTTCAAACCTAATTTCATGCTGAGCATGTTTGTTTGTTTGTTTTAGGTCCAGAGAACTACAAAAACTTCTTTAATTTTTTTTAAAACATGTGTTTAACTTTTAGAATAAGGAATTCATTTACATATTTCAAAACCACAAAGAATGTAAAGCTTGCAATAAGGAGCCTTTTTCCTATCCAGTTCACTCTCTCCTCATCACTCTTCTGTTACATTTGTTTCTGTGCAAACTTTTGGATATTTTTAATGCATAAATAAGAAAGTTTGAATGTATTTTTTGCCCCACTTTTAAAAAATAATGTACTAGCACATAATATGATCCATTTTCCATTTTTATTTTTTTCACTTAGTATAAAAATGTCAGTTTTTAAAATAATTTCTTTTCAAATTTACCTTTGGAAAAGATTTTATTAACTCTTCCAAACTGCTACACTGACAGAGCAAGCATGGATGGAAGCTAGGGATGTATCTGATAATACTTTAGAAGGTCCAGTTCCAACAAAACTCTAAACTTGTATGTAAACTGTTTTTGATACTATTATTACAAGTCTAATTGTAGTTCTGACTGAGTACAGCAACTATGGTAATAATAAGATTTATATTTATTTAATGAAAATTTGGTTTTAAAAGAATATTCGTATATGAAATGTCCTTTCTTGGGCAACTTCCCTTTTTCCACAGGTAAATGGCATAACTTTGCTTGGGGAAAATCACCAAGATGTGGTGAATATTTTAAAAGAATTGCCTATAGAGGTAACCATGGTGTGCTGTCGTCGAACTGTGCCACCTGCCACCCACGCAGAAATGGGCAGCCTGGACTTAGGTGACATTCAACTAACAGAAAAGGTATTGGATATGTGGGTAGGAGACTAATCACAATATATAATGGAAAGGCTAAATGGCATTTGAGAATTTTAATTCTTTTTTCTTTTATTTGGCTTTTGATTTCCTCAAATTGCCCATGGCTTATAAGGACAGACTTTGGAGTCTGGCAGATCTGGATCTTGGCACTTCCTAGCTCTGAGCTTGGGCAGTTCACTTCATTTTCCTGAGTCTCAGTGTTCTCTTCTATAAAATGGAAGTGAAGTTGCTAGTCTGTAGGTTTAATAAGGTAATGTAATTATATCAGATGTTCTTGTCCACTACCTGCTTATATAATTTGCTCATATTTCTATGAAGTCAATGCTCACATTGTCCTCATTTATAGGAGAGAAAATTGAAGGATGTAAATAGTGAGTATGCGGTATAGTGCTTATGTGGTAAATATACTTTTATATAACCTACTGAGATCAGGGCCTGACACACAGTTACTGCTCAGTGAATGGCTAAATATGGATGGACACATTATCTCTGGATGTATAGGTGTTATTTGTACACCATTGATATTTCTATAATATGAGAAATTGGAGCTTATAACTGCATATCAGATAACCCTGTGACATCCAGAAGCTCCCATTTTTCTGTTTGCTTATTCTTTTCCATCCAGATCAAAATGTCAAGAAATGGAGCTAATTTGCTTTTCTGAAGAATCACAGTAGATATCTAAAGATAAGATTTGAACTTTGCATAATTTGCAATCTAAGTGAAATCTCATTTAAGATATAATGAAAGGTGATCTTAAGATATAATGAAAGGTGATTTGATTTATATTATATTGAAGTAATCAGTAAAATGGAATAATTTTTAAAAGTTTGAAGAATAAAGTGTATAGTTTAATGTTCACATGGGTGATTAGCATAGAATAAAAAATAATTCCAAATTGTGTAGTAACACATGTAACTATACATGTTTTTATATGGTATAAATAGGAGTATTACAATCAAGCAGGTGGACAGATTTGCATTTATGGTTCTAGGTGGTGCAGTAATTGATTAAAAGCAAAGATGGTATACAAAATAGATTTTCATCATCAAAAATATGTTCATACAGATTAACAAAACTAATTTAACCTAGATTCACTTTAACTTATTTTAACCTAAGAAGCTAACATTGTAAACCTCTGTTTCTGTGTCAGATGCTTTATAAATGTTACCTAATTTAATATTCAATAATCTATAAGATGGGTAACAACAAAGCCCAGGTTAAGAATATTGTTTCAGGCAACCCAGGTAAGAAATCTTAGAGTCTTCAAGCCCAGGTCCATCTAACTTCAAATCTTGTCTCACCACTGTGCATATTAATTTATTAATGAAGTACAGTCTTGTGCACAAGACACAGAAGCTTAGAATCCTTGTTTTCCTTAAAGTATGGAGCTTTTAAATATAGCAGTTTCTTCTTGAATTGTTACTTATAAGAATTTTTTTTTAGTGTCAGAATAACTTGATCTTTTTCTTCTGACTACGGAAGTGATTCAGACACTGATGAGAAAAAGTGAAAATCACCCACAGTAGTGCTGCTGAGATGTAACCATTGTATATTTTTATACAATCCCTTTGAACTATACATTTTTAATGGCTGTTACAAGTTAGGTATTTCTTCTAGTCTAAAATTGTTCAGTAATTATGACCTTAATTCCTAAAGGTTTCCTGATAAGCTGTTGCTGCTCCTATTTGAGGAGATTTTGTTCTGGAGAGAGGCTGAGAATCTCCCTTTTACTTGTAGTGCTGTGTATCTGCTGATCTAGTGCCTCTGAAATAAGAGCCGTCTTGTCTGTTACCAGCCTCATCTAGATCTGGGCGAGTTCATCGGGTCTTCGGAGACAGAGGATCCTGTGCTGGAGATGACTGATGTAGGTCAGAATGCAGAGAGGGTTCAGGGACCTGTGGCCATGTGGGAGGCTGACGTGCAGCACATCGAGCTGGAGAAGGGGAGCAAAGGACTTGGTTTTAGCATTTTAGATTATCAGGTAAATATATCCTACTTTTAACATATGTTTAATAAAGATGATATATACTAATGGTATATTGTTGGTAGTAGAGAAAAAGCAGATAATAATTTAGTCATCAAAGACATTTTCTTCTTTCTAGTAAATCTTTCAAAATAGTAATTTATCTGATTAATTGGTTATCATAAAGGATTTCTTTTTAATATTAAATTCGTTGAGTCCTTTAATATTTCAGCTCTTACAGATTTGAAGAACATGCAAAACACACTTTAGGAATATTACAGAAATATTTTTTAACATTTGGGAGTATGTCCAAATTATTTTTAATTCCATGCACTTACTTGATGGTTCATATTTTAACGGTAAGACAGGAAGTATTAGATACTTACTGCTCTTGTCTGAAGTGAATAGTAGTTTTATAATTGGATGTATTACAAATTCTGGTATTTCTATTATTTGACTAAATTTATGAATGAACTTAAATTGTTCAAATGTGACCTGCATCCTTATGGTGCATTGTATTCTGTGCTATGAGTAGCTGAAAAAATGCTACAGCCTGTCTGATAGACGCAGCTGTTGCTCCTCATTAATTAATCCTGAGCCAGCTCCATCTCTGATGACTCCTGCAGGTTCTGTTGTTCACAGGGCCTGATTCTGCCACCCTGTGCTAATATTGAGGTTGCTAAATGTTACACTGCATCACCAAATCTATTTGGCCTCTTTTTATATTTCCTTATTTCAGAAGGCAGCTCCTGTCTTCAGTATACTCACATCTACTGATGTTCCAGAACAGTTATATTCTATTTTATAAATGCTGATGTTAGTAATTCATATACCTGATGTTTATCTAGCTTCAGATGATAGCTATAAAATTTGCCAATTTATCAACATTTAAAATTCTTTAAAATTATTGGTGCAATTTGAAAGGTTGATGCAGGAATGATATTTAGGGTGAGCTCTTCCTAAACTCTAAAGCAGAGGTAACCTTTTGCCCAGGTAATTCATTAGAACTGTTAATGAAAAATTTATAAAGATGCTTTTAGTAGTTACCCATCAGTTACAGTTCAGGGCAGGGGACAATCTATAAAAATATTTTCAGTGTAAAATGAAGCTGCTTCCCTTTCCTGTCCCATTCTTTTAGGATCCAGTTGACCCAGCCAGCACTGTGATCGTCATTCGTTCTTTGGTGCCTGGTGGTGTTGCTGAAAAGGACGGGCGACTCCTTCCTGGTGATCGGCTCATGTTTGTCAATAATGTTAACCTGGAGAGCAGCAGTCTTGAAGAAGCTGTGCAGGCGCTGAAGGGTGCACCAGCGGGAACTGTAAAAATAGGAGTTGCCAAGCCTTTACCAGTAAGAATTTGGATTTTACTGATTCCTTTTTATATTTGCAAACCAAATGGATGTGGACTTAGTTTTAGTTTCACATGTTCTTATGACTGAATCATAACTTTTGATAGGTTTTTTATCAACATGGTTATTGGTTCCAAGAGAGTAAAGTTTTAATTTTTTAAAAGGTAAAAAAATAAAACAGGAAGTTCAGATATAAATTTACAGCATAGTTTTGTGCTTCACTTTTGACCTTTTTTATTTGATGATAATGTCATGATGATACAGAATGAAATATTTTCAAAGAACTATGGCCTTAAAATATCTCTACCAATATAAGTGGTGTATTAGAGAAATTAATAACATTAATAACTTAATTAGGAATCTGTAATTAGTGTGAGATGAAGTAGAGTCTCTATAAAGTAGTTTCAGGTCCTACATTTGGTCCATTTCAGCCCATTTGTTGTTTAATTACTGCAAAGCAAGAAATTGAACTTTCCAAAGTAGATTCATCAGCTTATGGCTCACCATGTCATTAATTACTGCAATACTAAAAATAATTAATGGCATACTGCATAATGTCAATATGTTTCCTAGGTATAATGATTGCAACATAGCACTTACGACTGAATTGAAGTGAAATATTGGACACATTTTCACTCTTCACAAACTTTTTTTAGTGTATGAATATATTTTTTATTGAAAGGGCAAATATACCTTCTCTTAAGAAAATACAAACACATGGATATATTTGCATAAACATCAAATAGAATTTTATTGTCTTTGTAAAAGGATTCAGATAGTAAGCTTTATTAATATACTTAAATGTTAAAATTTTAGTTTTTTACTTTTTACTGCAAAAGAATTAGTAACCTGTGAAAACTGAAAGAGGGAGAGAGGAAAGGAGGAGAAAGAATATGTTCATCGAACTAATCTGAAGTCAAATCAGGATTGTACCACCCAGAGCAAAAGATCCATACAAAGGGGAATATCAGAATGAAGATAGGCCATAATGGGACTACATACACCGGGTGGGGAAAAAGTAGGTTTGCAGCTTCCATATGGAAAATAACCAATTGATAAATAATAATAGAAGACTATAAACTCTTGTGTTTTGCACACCCATTACCATAAACCTACTTTTGCCCTGCCCTATATGTTGAGATTGATCATACATTTGGTTCTCGTCTTTATTTTTTAGGCAAAGAAAAATGGCAAACATGACTCAATATATGTTTTTTACTGCCCTTAGAAGAAACTATACCAGTTATTCAGAAACAGACTTTTTCTCCTAGCTTGTTCTACAATAATTTTTTTAAAAATAAGAATGTTTGCTATTTCAAATTCAGTGTATATTACATTAATGTGATAAATCTTTTTTGGGTAAAGTGAGGTTTACTATTAACTCATGTGAAAAAAAAAGAGAAATAGTTATTTTCCTAAAATACTTTATGTATTGATGATACAGGGTATTATAGGCATGGCAATTATCCAAATATTTTAGCTTATTTCATTTTAAGTTGGAATAAAAATGTTAGGTTTCCTATTAGTTGATCAAGTTCACAATGTAATAGCTTAGGGTGCAATTTAAATAGGTTGCATACATGTAGGTTTCTTTAAAAGGCCATGCTAAATCAAAAGACTGTAGTGTAGAGCTCAATAACATTCCTTGTCAAATTAATCACATTCCTTAAATAATATTCTAGTAAGAGATGACAGAGAGAAGTCAATTCTTTTTAATATTCTGTTTCTTCTGCAGTTCTTTTATGTCTTAACATCTAAAAGTTGCCCTGTTTAGCCAGAATATTTGGCAGATAAAAAATGACCAGAAGATTAATGTAAAAACTGTTAATTTTGATAGTCTTGTATAAGAAGAATGAAAATACTAGTTGAAAAGGATTCTCATCTAACAGCTGATGTTGGTATTGCAATAAATATCTCTGTTGTATCTTAACAAAATTGTTAAATATGGATATCATATTTTAATGCTCATCATTCTATGTTAAGTTCGTGGGCTATCTATCATTTGAAAACTTTCCCATTTTTTCCTCTTCCCCTCTTGCTTTTCCTTCCCTGTTCCTCTCCTTTCTCTTTCTTTTTCATGATCTCATCCTCAAACACTGAGTTTCCTTCTCCCTGCAGCTCTCACCAGAAGAAGGTTATGTTTCTGCAAGGGAGGATTCCTTTCTCTACCCCCGACACTCCCGCGAGGAGCAAGGGCTGGCTGACAAGGCTCTCTTCAGGGCTAACTTGGCTCTGGTTAGTGACCACGACTTACCAAGCTTTCTTTAAAAAATCTATGTCTTATTTTTGCCTGTCAAAATATTCTAAAGCCTTACTATCTTCTTTGTTCATTGTGTTTTGGAAAACTATTTTGTCATCAACTCCAATAGTTCTAATAATTCTTAATGGGAATAAAAACAATCATGTGTGAAAACTATTTGTTGGAATTGTGGGGAAAATTTATTTATAAGGCATTATGTCAACAGGTAGAATTAATCTTTACATCATACCAAAAG
Source organism: Noctilio leporinus (assembly GCA_004026585.1). NCBI lineage: Eukaryota > Metazoa > Chordata > Mammalia > Chiroptera > Noctilionidae > Noctilio > Noctilio leporinus. The sequence goes on from PVIW01002833.1 coordinate 106,641, forward strand.
ATGGTTGGAACACTTGTTTGCCCTATTGTTATACTTGAGTATCTCTAAGCATCTTTTAATTTTAGTATTTGGCCAGAAATCAGCATTTTGTCTCCCTTTTAATGAGGCAGCAGGTCTCCATGGGCATTATGTTAATATTACGTTAACACTTCAAAACTACGTAGTTTAGAATTCTATGAACTACTTAAAATACTATGGTTGAAATATGTTCAGTAGTAGCCTGCCATGGAAAATTCTTACTAAAATATCACGGGTCATAGATATATCATTGTTTAAAAGTATCCTGAGAAATCATTTTTCTCTCAGGGTTGCCATAGCTTTCTTGAATCACCTTAAGTGAATACCAGTCCCACTTTTCTGCGAGCTCAATGTCTTATGCAGTATGTGCCTTTGATTTTTTTCCATAACTAGCTATATAGTCACTCAGCTTTTCTGGACCCTAGTGCTTTTATCTCTGATAATTAAATGAATTCTCGAGATTTCTTTTAAGATTCTGAGGTGTTAATGAAAGGTATACAGATTGTTTTTGAGATATTTTTCTTTAATGTTCTTAATGTCTCTTAAAACAAATATTTTTCTATTGTAATCTATTACCCAAGACTTAGTTAATATTATTTATTTAGATAACAGATGTTAAATATCTTTTATTTAGATCATGGTTCATAGTGTACATTTGTAAGGATTTGTAAATTTCCACATAGTTACTTACTAGTGAATTTGAACATGTATTGAAATATATTAGTAGTATTAGAGAAGTGCATTTTGAAATGGCCCATCTTGTATCTTGTCATGTTTATGCAAGAATATTACCTGCTATAATCTTACAATGCTTGTAACTTCTTCTGGCTAAATGTGTAAGTTGAAATCACAAAGAAATAGAACATACAATGAAACAAATTACTAGTAATATCGGAAGATAGTATTTATCTCAGTTCTACACATTCTCAGTTGTAACAGTGACTGAATTATAAGAATCAAGGCAAGCTTATCATACCTTGATTCTTTCATTTGGTTTTCCACATAATAAAGAATAGAACTTTTAGATAATACATAGTGACATTTTTTATCTCACTCTATGTGTTTTCAAACATAGCAGGTTATAACTTACATTTTTACCACACTAAGTCATCATTAGATTCCTTGTTAGTGTAATTTCATCATGAAATGACAGATTTTTCTCTTTAGTTTCTGGTGATCACCATCAAATTCTAAGTCTGTAACTTGAATAGAATGGCTTTTAAATCCAGGTAGAGATAATTTAAACAAAATATATTATCTTAGCAGGATTTAGAAATAGATGATTGCCTACCTGCCCCATTGAAGTTTATTTTAGTTAAATAGGAGAAGTGATGACTTCATTCATTTTATTATAAAACCATAGGAGTTGGGCAGGTATTATTTAAAAATTATGCAAACTAGCCCTGGTTGGTGGCACAGTGCATAAGGCACCAGCCTGTGAACCCAGAGGTCCCTAGTTCGGTTCCCAGCCAGGGCACATGACTAGATTGCAAGCCAGGTCTCCAGCTAGGTCCGTCGCTGGAGGCAGGTGAAAAGCAACCATACATTGATGTCTCTCTCCCTCTCTGCCTCTCTCCCTTCCCCTCTCTCTGAAAAATAATGGATGGAATCTTTAAATAAATAAAAATTATGTGAACTAGGAAAAGGCAAATATTTTCCTTAATTTATGAAACTGCTCAAACTTAGAATTGATCCTGGTTCTTTAGCCCTTTGTTGACGAAATAAAATAACTTTTGAGCCAACATCCCCTGCTGCAGGTGGGCAGTTCATCTTTCTTTTTGCCTTAGCCAGTCTCTGATGTATTGATGAGGGTGAAGAGGGCATGTAGGAAACAGCTTAGATAAAGGAATGATTTCAGTATGCCTTTCAGTCTCAGGTGAAGACTTTGTCATATACATAATAGAATAGAATAGAATTTAAGCTGATACTATTGCTTTTATTTTCAGGTGGACACAAATGATACGGACCTAGCAGATGAATCTGCATTTGAGTCTCAGTACTCTCCTGATAATGACAGTATCTACTCTACTCAAGCCTCTATTTTATCTCTTCATGGCAGTGCTTATAGTGATGGCCTTAACTATGGTCCCTCTCTTCCATCTTCTCCTCCCAAGGTACAAAGGAAATGTTATCTCATTTATGGAAGATGCTTGTGTGTCATTTTCCAGAGGTCATTATTTATGGGGAGTTGAGTTGTAGGAGTAGCATTGTCAGAGACATTGTTTCCCAAGTCATGGATTCATTATCAGGCTAAAGTTCTGTTTCCTTTAAGTGGTGTTGATTGGGTAACTCTTGGACTTGTAGGGACTGTTTAATTCTAGGGTCTGGATACAGAGTGATAGATACAAAGGTTCAAAACTTTGATTAGGATTTTTGTGTTGTAAAGAAAACAATGAAATATATTTCTTAAATTGTTTTTTAGCTATGTATACTTTAGGAAAACTAGTTCTTTTTTTTAAAGATTTTATTTATTATTTTTCAGAGAGAGGAGAAGGGAGAGAGGCAGAGAGGGAGAGAAATATCAATGTATGGTTGCCTTTTACCTGCCTCCAGCTACAGACCTGGCTGGAGACCGGGCTTGCAACCTGGTTATGTGCCCTGGCTGGGAATTGAACCAGTGGCCTTTAGGTTCTCAGGCCGGCACCTTATCCACTGTGCCACCAGCCAGGGCTACTAGTTATTTTTTTATTGGTTTTAAAACTGACTTTCATGACAAGTTGAATAATAAAATATTTCTTGCATTAATTTGATATTTACTAGCTAAGTTAATGCTATCATATGTTTTTATATACAATGATACCAAAGAATACACAAAAATCATATTGAATGGCAAAGTATATTTAAGTCACTGGGTGTGAATGAAGAATTATGTTACTATTGGACATATCTGTGACATTTGCATTTTAAAAATAGAATATTGGTGTAAGTGCTCCAATTCTGTTTTCTTGGTGACATGTTGTATGATATTTAATATATAATATCTTAAAATCTGTCCAATCTTTTGGGTGTGAAATTGTATATTATTATTTCAATTGTGGGTTCCTGATTTCTACTAGTGAAGTTGAACTCTTTTTTAATATATTGGCCGTTTGAATTTCACTTCCATCAATGACTTCTTTGTATCTTTTGACTATTTTTATAATGAGTTGCTTTATCTTCCTATTGATTTGTTGGCATCAATTATATTTTTGCAGTACAAAGCAATTCACTGTATTTTTATGAATATGTGTATGTAGGTATGTATCTTTAAAACTGTTTAGGAATGTTACTGTTTAACTTCAGGAAAGAAGTTCCTGGGGATAAAAAGGAAGCATGGGAATTTAGCATAATATATCATTTTAAGTGGAAAGAAAGATTGAAGAAAATATGGCAAAATAGGGGATGGATGTAATACAACAACAATAACATTTTTTTAAAAATGGCAAAATATTAATATCTATAAATCTGAGCAAAGAGCTCATATGTGGATATATTTTCTTCTATTTTTCTATGTTGGAAATAGCCAACAAATACTAATAAAAATTAAGATAAAAGATTGGACAGCAATTTTGTCTTAAATATATGAAGTATACATTTTCCACATAAATTCAGTGGGGAGAGAATTTGAATTTAACAAGTTGGAAAGTAGAATTTTCATAGGTCTAACTGTTTTCCTCCTTTCCTCAATTAACAAGTTTTTGGTTTTTCAGCGTAGTTTTGTTTTGTTTTGTTTTGTTTTTGGCCAGAATGTTCAAGGATTTTCTTTTATGTTCAAGGTGCAGCTGTTATCCTTGCAAATGGTGTTGGGCAATCTTTTTGAATTGGTTTGCAAGGTACAGTCTTGAATGGAGCAGCTGCTCCCCTCTCACCACACCTGAGACTGTCTATCTGGCTGCATCCTGTCTGGACCATGTTCAGCCTTTCCTTGCCTGAAGGCTGGAAGCTGAGTTCATCTCCTAATGGAATCTCCTAATCCACAGCATAGCACAATTCTTGCCAGTGGGACAGATTGCATTGTTTAACTTTGTAATTGTTACTTAAAGGTATCACACAATCTGCATACTGAGAAGCACATAGATTTTACAGGGCAAATGCTGGCTGTGTGCACACAACATGTTGGCTTACCGAAGTCTGCCTCTTTTTTTTTTTTTTAATTCCCAAAGAGTTTACTCTTTTGTTGAAGCAAATTTTGGCAAGCTGGTTTATCAACTGAAATATTTAAACTTCAAAACAACAAAGAAAACATTAACGAGGGTGTTCTAAATTGTGAAACTCCTGTGTGCTTTTAGTTTTCTTTGAACATAGGACCATACTTAAAATGTGGTAAATCTCTGTTTTGTTTTGAAATTGTTTTTGTTTTCCATGGCATCTTTTTAGCATCTAGATATTTACTAGAAAATTGTGTGGAAATAAATAATAAGTTAGATGATACATTCATCTTTATGTTTCTTTGTACTAAATTTACTTCAAAAAGATAGAATGGCAATTTATTGTAGATTTTAGAATGGACCATTTTTCTTCCAGAAAAGTGAGCTCTCATTAGGACTTTTTAATTGATAAAGTAAGATTGCATAGCAGATGATATTTAAGTAAAATAAGGAAGCCTCTTTGCTGATGGGCAGAAGGGTGAAATAGAAGGTGAGGATCCAGTGATTCCTCCAGTTTTTGACTGCACTAAATGTGTAATAATCTTGTAGCCTTAAATCGTGTTTCGAAGCTCACATGTAATATTTTACCGTTCTCCTTATACTGATGAAAGGTCCTCCCACTTTGGTCAGGTGTGCTAGAAGTTGGTCAGCCAGGGCAGGAGCTCCTCATGAAGGGAGGATGTACTCATGGCCGGTCCTGGGCGCTGACTGTGACTCAGACCTCTGACAGCTGCAGCCAGGCGGAGCTTCTATGCACAAACTCTCCCAGCAGGGGCCTGTTTCCTTTGCAAAGGAGTCTGCTTAATTGGATTAATTATTTAAGGATTTAAGAGATGTAACCGTTACTCAAAGACCTGAAAAATATAGCTGCTGCCATGCATTTGGATTAATTGAGGCAGGCCATTCAAATGTGGATTTTAAAGGCAAAAGCCAGTAGTTTTTATTTTTCCTTTCTTACTGTTCTAGGCTTTAATTTCATGATGAATATTTTGTCCCCCTCTTCTTGTCCCCTCCAAAGGCATAACAAATGCAGAAATAATTCTTTTTTGCTTGTAGACTTTTGTTTAAAAGTTCAGTATATTTTTGAGGAGAGGATGCGTTCATTTATTTTTTCCTATTTCGTCTTAAAAACATACTCAATGAAGACTTAATAGGTATGTAATAGCCTCCCTTTCCCCTAATCCTCCCCTGCAGGCCCCGTCCTCTCTGGTGCACTCACAGGCCCACTCCTGCTCCAAGGATGATCACTAGTGCGGTGCATGTCCTTCATTTCTGGACGCCAGTACCCATGAAATGCTGTTGATTCTAGTGCAAGTTGAACTTGGTGTTTATCAAGAGAGAAACTCCTTTTTGCACCTTTTACACCAAACACAGCTACACAGCTAGTGAAGTCTTGATATAGATACACATATGGATATGGATATAGATTAGATATAGAGCGTGTTCCAAAACTATTGAGCCAATGTCAGTTTAATTAAAACAGTTTGTGTGGCCGATACTTTTGGGACAGACCTTCACATATATATGTCTGTGTGTGTGTATACATATCCACCAATCTTCATCTACCGTCATTCTATAACATAAAATATCACTGCTTTTATATCCATGTTTAAAATATGTTGTATTTTTCTTAGGAGAGGGTTACTATCAGAAACTAATTAAATCACTCTAGTGAGATGATGAGAGGGATTGTGAAAATCTTAGTAACAAAAATTCAAGTTCTCAAAGAGATACAAAAGATGTTGCCTTTTCTTTCAGTGCCGTCATTGTATAAACAATAAAGGAAATATACCCGATCTCAAAAAGTGGGGGAACAATGTGCTTATGGTATATTTCTGAAAAATATTAAGAAGATTTCTGTGGTAGACTGCTTATTGAAGAAAAGCAGGTTGTATCCAATGAATGTTTAAGTGTTTAGCTAGTCTGTAAATATATTATCTGGGTAAATGATGTGCTTAAGTATAACCTTAACTTATTCATTACATTAGAGAAATGGACCTATTTTCAAGTAAATTTGGCATTTTTATTTAACCTCTCCCCTATTTTATTTCCCCTGAGAACAAGACTATTTCAAGTGGAAGCACATATTAGGGTGGATTTTTCGTGTCTCATTTATATACCAGGTTGCACTGGGAAAGTATAGTTATTTTTAGGCATATATGGGGGAAGAACTGCTTTTCTTTTAGATACATACGACTTTTAAAAATAAAACTCAGTTGGTTGTTCAGCAACCAGAAACATTTCTTAAGTAGGCTTATGTTGTCTGCTGTGTTGATTAGCTCTTTCCTTTTTGTGTCTGTGTTAACTCCTTCATGAATAATGCATGGAAATTTGTTACATGATTTACTGTAAACCCCAGCTAACAAGCACTGCTTGACCTCTTTCTGATGAAAAATAGTTTTTATTGTTATTGTTATTTTTTGGAGTGGGAGAGATGACTTATTGCCAGTTACCATGATTTAGTAATACTTAAGAAGTGTTTTGTAACTATAAGACGATTGAACTTGACTTTTATTCATTGACATGGGAATCTCTTATATATAGGTACTTCAAAATATCAAGTAAAAACCTACTGTGTAGTGTATGGTTCAATTTAGGTTTTAAAAATATGTAAGTACATATATTTGGAGGGTCATTATGTGCATTTGGAATTAATATATATCAAGTGAGTTTTGATTTTTGTTTATTAATTTAATATATTTTATTTATTTTGCTACTACAGTTGTCCCAGTTTTCCCCCCTTTGCCCCCTCCACTCAGGACCCCAATTCCTCCAGCAATGTCCCCCTTAGTTCATGTCCATGAGTCATGCATATAAATTCTTTGGCTTGTCTATTTCCTTTGTTCTTCTTAACATCCCCCTGTCGATTCTGTAACCACCGATGTGTACTTTTTTTTTTTCCTTTCACATCCAGATAATTCACTATTTAATTATTGCCTCCTGTCAGCTTCTCAAATCATATTAATACAGTTTTCTTTTCATTATTCCAAAATGCCTACATTAATTCATTTAAAGAATTATTCTTAAGTAATATGAATTGCAATATTACCAAACACATGCAAAAATACATTTACACCCATACATATTTTTACACATATTTAAAGTACATACTGGATTTTGAAGAGTTAATACAAAAAATTTTAAATATGCCAATAATTTACATTATTATATGTTAAATGATAGCATTTTAGATATATTGTAGCAAAATTAAGCAGATATTTTTTTCCTTAATACTTATTTTACATTTTTGTGAAATATATCACAGAAATGGTATATTGCAAAACTCACTTTTATGAAAGTTGTCTTAGAGATAATGCCAAACCCATAGTAAAAAGTGAATTTGGTTTTTGAGTCAGGTCCTCCCCATCCCAATAATACAACTCAACTTTATTTTAAGCTACTAGAGCTACAACTTATTCTTTTTGGAGTCTTCCATCTTAAATAGTAGATTTATGTGTTATTTATTTAGGCTGTGCACAGGTCTTACTTCTTTCAATACACTTTGTCTTTCTTCTACTTGTGTTTTATAAATTGAAGCCTTAAGAAACAATGACACTTGCACCAAGCTGGTCCCCAAAGTAGAAATTATGTCTTCTAAATTGAGGTAAAAAATAAAAATCCCTAGGATTTAAATAATAGTATTCTAGCTATTTTTTGAACTTGTGGTTGACTTCCTATGTGGTCCTAAACTAACCCCTGAACTATTTAAGGGTCTGTTGAGGTAGAGATTAGGTATGTTCACATTTCAATAATAAAGTTTACTATAGCATTCATTCCTTTCCCCAAGCGTCCCCAGTTTGGGGGCCTCCATAACTGGAAATGTATATTTTCACGACTTAGCTGAAAAGAATCTCATCTAATTTACATGTTAATATGAGAATATATATTGTCTATGTACACGAATTATATAGTTTAGTAGTTTTCAACTTCCATCAAATTGGTCTTCATTCTCAGCAACTTTTCTAACCTAAAGATTGACTGATTTCACAGCATATCCATGACCAGTTGGTTGCTATTTAAAACATAAATTGCTAACAAAATCTATATATTACACACCCACAAATAAGCACATATTTTGTAACAGTGAATAAGAAAGATAGCATGTCTTCTATGTAATATACATCCACATTTTCTTACTTTTTTCTTCTTTCTTACCTGCATTCGATTTTTCTGAGTTATTACAAGTAACCTTATTTTCCCATATTGTGAAATAATTCCAATGTAAGAAAACTTAAACTGCAGTAATGCAGGTACAAGTAATATACAAAATTGTACCTTATTTAGTAAAATCTGTTTATAACAAGATCACTTTAAAGCATTCATAAGGTAAAGTTGGTTCTTATCCATTCAGCTGCCCTATGTCTTTTGATTGGTGCATTTAATCCATTTACCTTTGTACTTGTGTTCCTGCCTGTCTCTGTTTGTTCATCTTCTTAAAGCAGAGCCTTTTGCATCTCTTGCAAGGCTGGTTTGGTGGAGGTGTATTCCTTTAGACTTCTTTTGTCTGGGAAGCTCCTTATTTCACCTTCCATTTTGAATGAGAGCCTTGCTGGGTGGAGTATTCTTGGTTGCAGGCCATTGTTTTTCATTGCTTGAAATATTTTTGGCCATTCCCTTCTGACTTGTGTTTCTGTTGAGAAATCAGCTGATAACCTTATGGGAGTCCCCTTGTATGTTATTAGCTGTTTCTCTCTTGCTGCTTTTAGGATTCTCTCCTTGTCCTTGAAATTTGCCATTTTCATGATGATGTGTCTTGGAGTGGGCCTGTTTGGGTTCATCTTCCTTGGGACCCTCTGTGCTTCCTAAGTTTGCATCACATTTTCTCTCATCAAGGTAGGGAAGTTTTCTGTCATTACTTTTTCAAACAGGTTTTCTATCCCTCTCTCCTCTTCTCCTTCTGGTGTCCCTATGATATGGATGTTATTATCTTTCATGTTGTCCTGCAGCTCTCTTAAAACCTCTTCATTCTTTTTCAGTCTTTTTTCATTTTGTTGCACTGCCTGGGAATTTTTTTCTACATTGACCTCCATCTTACTGATCTGATTCTCTGCTTTCTGTAGCCTGCTTTTGATTCTTTCTAGTGTGTTGTTCAATTCAGAAATGGTATTCTTCATTTTCTCCTGGCTCTTATTAATAGTTTCTATGTCCTTTTTAATGCTGGTGTAGTTCTCAGTAAGTTTTTCATAGCTTTCCTGGAGTTCTTTGTAGTTCTCCTGGAGCTGTTTTTTGTTTTCTTTGAACTCACTGAGCTCATGGAGCTTCTCTATCATTATTATTTTGAATTCCATGTCTGATAGTGTGCTTGCCTCTATTTCATTTTGCACTCTTCCTGGGGATTCTTCCTTTTCATTTGCTGAGGGTTTATTTCTTTGTCTCCCCATTTTAGGTGGCTCTCGTTTATTTCTGCTTCTTAGATTGGTCTACTTTGACTTGGATTGGTCTTAGTGATGTGGCCTTCTGTGGTGTAGAGGTGCACTTTTTTTACTTCCTGGATCTGTGCTTGGTGACATCAGCTCATGTCTTAGTCTGGGCCTAGTCAGCCAATGGGAGACTACCAGAGATCCACTGTCTTTGTCTCCTTTAGTTTGTTAGTCCAATCAGTCAGTTAATCCAATCTGATCAGTGGCCAGTTTTAGGCACCTCTAGGCGGGGCAGATGAATTCAGTTGTTAATCCAATCAACATATGATCTGAGGTCTGGTTTAGGCACTGTTGGGTAGGGTGGATTCATTCCTATGGGTAGGGCTGTGGCTTCTCCTCAGGCTTCCGCCCTTTGGGGAAAAGAGGTCTGCTGGCTGTATGGGGGATGGCTCAGGGGCTGCTCCCTCAACTCTCCCCCTAAAGCCACTGCTCCAGACTTTCCCTAAGCTTCTCTAGTCCACTCTGCCCTTTCTCTGCTGCAGCCCAGGGTAGGTGGGTGCCACTGTATTTTCGTGTGTGGTCCCTTTAAGCCCTTTAAGAACTCAGTCTCTCTTTCAAGCCACTAAACCTGGAGGATTTTTGCTTTTACAGCTGTGTGGTGTTTTTTTCTCAGCTGTGTTGCTGTAGGCTGGGAAGCCCAGTTGGGGGTTTAGATCCCACTCTTCTCAAATGGAACCCTGGCTGCTGAGATATTTCTCCATCCCTTCAGCAGCTGTCCGTAGGAGCTTTGCCAGCCCTCTTGCATCTCCACACTTCCTACCTGTCATGTTGTGATGAATTGGCTGTTCTATTCTGTCCGTGGTAATAAGGTTTCTCTCCAGTTGGTGTTCTGTTGGTTATTCCAGATGATTTCTCCCCAATTAAGTTGTAATTCCAGTTTGGTGTTGGGAGGAGATTGGTGTAGCTCCACTTACTCCTCCACCATCTTGGTTCTCCTATTCAAAGAATATTTAAAATGTGATTAATAAACACACAACTGAAGCCAGCTAGTTTTACTAGAGAAAGGGCCACAACTGGGAGCCATAAAGGAAGCCTTTAATATGGCGTGCATACACACTATACATTTGGATGGCTTGAATCTTTTCCAATGATAAGGGAAAAGATACATACACTACTTTTTAAAATATTTTATTTATTATTTCCAGCAAGAGAGGAAGGGGAAGAGGCAGAGAGGGACAGAAAGGTCAATATATGGTTGCCTTTCATCTGCCTTTAGCCACAGACCTGGCTGGAGACGTAGCTTACAACCTGATTATGTGCCCTGGCTGGGGAATTGAATCAGCAACTTTTAGGTTCTCAGGCTAGTGTATTATCCACTGTGCTACCAGCCAGCATACACTACTTTCGTACTTTGAAAATATCAATCAAAGAATTGAAGAGATAATTGATGTTTATTCAACATCAGGTCATGTAGCAGGTCATGGAGCAACTGCCTGCCCAAAGTACATCGGTAAGGTATTAAGTTACCTTAATATATGTTAGAAGTAGATACATGTATTTATGTACAATAAATACAGAATTATGAACTAAAATTTAGAGTTTGTAGAATTTTAGAAATTAATATATAAAGCCAAGAGAGGTTATGTGATGTACAGGTTATAAATGAAATAACCTGGCTTAGAACATACATCTTATAATACCCATTCTTAGTATTTCTTCTGATATATCTTACACAATATTATGAAATATTTCCCTACAATAATAATATGAAGTGTGGCTTTCTGTTGTTTTCCTAAATACCTATAAAATGTTAAAATAATTTTCACTTGAAGGCTCTTGTTAATTTGAATCAGTTAATGTCTTTCTCTGTATGCTTTTGATCTTGTAATACATGAGAACTCAAGCTGATTGGAAATGAACTGTTCTTTAAGTTTTGAAAATATAAGTTACTTGCTTTCCCAGGTAGATTGAACTCTGGGTAATTTTATTTGTGAATAAAACATACTTTTGTATCTAAATAATCTCACATACATTATATTGTACAAGTATAACTTGTACAATATAGTGGAATATGTGATATATGATTGCAGAAAATGCATTGAAAAACATTTATAAAAATAAAGATATATGAATATCAGCTAAGTAAAAAATATGTTTGCTAATGCTTTTTAATGCTGAATAATTATGTTGTATTTTTTTTAAAGATTTTCTTTATTATTTTCAGAGAGAGGGGAAGGGAGAGAGGCAGAGAGGGAGAGAAACATCAGTGTATGGTTGCCTTTCAACTGCCTCCAGCTACAGACCTGGCTGGAGACCTGGCCTGCAACCTGGTTATATGCCCTGGCTTTGGAATCGAACCAGTGACTGTTGGGTTGGCAGGTCGGCACCTTATCCACTGTGCTACCAGCCAGGGCATGTTGTGTTATTTTATTAAGTGAATAGTCTTTCAAAATACATTGATGTAATTCTAGCCGTAACTTTTAGTTTTTCCTTTAATTATCAGGATGTTACTGAAAATTCTTCAGATCCAGTACTTGATCTACACATGTCCTTGGAGGAATTGTACACCCAGAACCTCCTGCAAAGACAGGATGAAAGTCCACCTTCAGAAGACTTGAGCTTGGGACCTGTTTCTGGCTTTACTGTAAATGATTATACACCTGCAAATGCTATTGAACAACAGTATGAATGTGAAAACACAAGAGCGTGGACTGAATCTCACCTCCCAAATGAAGTTATATCAAGTGCAGAACTTACATCTCCTCTGCTACTTGATTCAACTGGAAAGGTATTATTTTAAAGATGATATAACGATGAGGTTGGAGACAGTGAAGTATTCTGGCTAACCTTCCCATTGGGAGTTACTGCTGTCCTGCCAATGAGGTTTTTCCGGAAGCCAACGTATGAACTTGTTTTTGTTAACAGATTTTTGCCAAATAAGGCACAGTGAGAAAGCATGTTCAATGTTGAAATCTTACTCCAAAGTCTAGTTTTCCTTTTCATGTGACTTATTTTTTCTCTCTGTCAGGGCTCCCAGTTCTTAAATCAACAGAGCTCTCTGGCCTCTGCTGCTGAGTGTGTCATGCTTCAAAATAGATCCAAAGAATCTTTTGAGAAGACTATTATTATAGCGAAAGGCAATTCTAGCCTAGGTAAGTTCTGTATTTTCCACACAGACCTTCCCAACCAACCCTTTTGCAAAGAGGAGACATTGAACCTGGTTTTGATAGTTTTGGCTACAGATAAGAAAATAAATGTTATAAATGTTCCTGTAATTTTTATGGTTTCACTTTTGAAGTGCTCATTATTTTTCCTGAAATGATGAACAGATTTGTTTAGTTCGGACTAGCTTAAATCCCTTACTCTTAATTATTTAAAAGCATTCAGTAGTCTCATTTACATTCAAGTAAAAGATATACGAATTGTTTATGTATGAAACAAAATCAGAAAAGGAATTCTTAGAAAATGAAAAGTCAGCAATTTGGAATTCTAAATTCTTTGGAAAAGTAAATTATTAGTTTCTTTGAATGTTACCAGTTACGTGTAAGTCAGTTTGTATTTAATTTCTTTCATTCACTGAAAGAAAGACTAAAAAGACAGCCAGGTGTGCCACCACCAAAATGTAAATGCTAGTTATAATGGTCCTTCCCAGGTGGCAGGATTTTTGTGTCCTTTCTTACCCATAAAGGGTTGCAGCCAGTTAATAATCATAAAGCCTTCAGAGTTGGGCAAAGCAGACTTCTTGTAAACATAAAATCCTAATTACAATAACTAAAGCTATATTGAAGCAGAGCACACTTGTTCTTTTTTTTCCCCCTATTTAAGCAGTCATGTGACTCAACTCTGTCCCTAGTGATCTCTGATGATAAGTAGGATGTTAGAATAGTCGTTCTGAATGCAGAGTGTAGTCCAAGACTCTGATGAGCTCTGCATCAGAGATTCTGCTCCTTCTATGATGTAATCAATCAGTACCCTTTACATTGATAACCTTGTTCCATTTGGTGGTGGCTGGTTACTACCAACAGCAGCTAAGTAGAGAATTAGAGCAGAGAATTTCTACTTAGAATATTTCTTATATATTACATTTAATAAAATTATATAAACCTTAACCTATAGGACTCTCTGTAATTAACTAATTATGAGATAGGAATTTTAGATGTCAAAACATGTCGGATATTTCTTCTGTCACTGCAGTGTTTCAGAAAGCGTGTCACTCTAAGTAATAGTTCTATAGACTGTGAATAGGAGTTAAAAGTGGTTCTAACATTAAAGTTTGAAATGTGATGAATTTAAGGAGACAGTTTTCTGTTTGTACTACATCTCAGAATCTTTAATACTCAGATGTGCATGTGGACCTTTTATAAAGAGGTTATAGAATGTAGAATTTTTCACATTTATTTGGCTGTAGAACCCGTTTCTTTTACGAACTCATAAAACAAAGATTTTGTAAAATCCATTTGAGGAATCCCTATTCCATGTATTTACTCAACTATCCAACATTCATTTTTTTCTCTATTTTGTAGACACTATACAAACTCATGTTCTATGAGTTTAAGAAAATTAGCTAATTGATACATAAGGTCCTAAATTCGTTGCTTTTTACAATAGACACTCATACATAGAACATTGAAGGCTTCAAAGAGGAAATAGCTAACCCTTACTCTTAGGGTTTGTGGGGGAGTTTAGACAGGTTTCAGAGAGGAGAAGATATTTAGTTGTTAGAAGATGAGAAGACTTTTGCCACATAGTTGAGGAACAGGGAGAAGTTGGAGTCAGCTAGAGCTAAGGAAGAGAAATGCGAAGCATCACAGAGCTTTGGTATGGATGGAGTGTAGTGCGACAGTGCGCAAAGTGAGAATTGAAGTTGAGGGAAGAATAGCTGGGAGGCAGCTGCTGGATGCTTCCGTGTGCAAGACATAGGACTTCTGCTATAACACCCTCCTGGCTCAAAGGCCTCTATACCGTGGCGCTAAGGGCAGACGAGTGACATGATGGGATTTGTGTTTTAGGAAGATCACTGGCGTAGGTTGGTGAATTAGATTCAAAACCGTTGGGAGGCTCTTATAAGAGCCGTGATTTGAGTACATCTGATTTTATAATCTGACCTTTTCGGATTGCTTGCCTATTTTTAGTTTGATGAGAGAATGTTGAATTTTTCAAGTATTTTTCTTATCTATTGAGAAAATCACATGGATTTTTTAATGCTTTCTATTAAATTCTCAGGACACATCTTTTAAGTGTGGTACAAGACACCTAACATAAATTTACCATTTTAACCATTTTAAGTGTATATTTCTGTGACATTAAGTATAATCACATTGTAGTAAAACCATCACTATTATCTATATCCAGAACTTCTTAATATTCTAAAACTGAAACTCTGCCCATAAAATAATTAAGTCCCCATTTTCTCTGACTCCTACCTCCTAGCAACCATCATTTTACTTTATGGCTATATAAACTTTGACTACTCTTGGTACGCCATGTAAGTGGAATTATACAGCATTTCGCCCTTTGTGACCGGCTTCTTTCACTTAGCACAACGTCCTCAAGCTTCATTCATCCATATTACAATAATAGCATGTGTCAGAATTTTCTTTCTTTTGAAGGTTGAATAATATTTCATTACATATGTGGTTATATATTATAATGAGGACCCCCAAAACCAGAATTTATTTATTAAAAAATGTGTGTTTATACTTCCATGTTTAAACTTGAGTCACCTTTGAAGTACTTCCCATTTGATGCAATATACCTGTCAAGGTGTTCTTCCACTGCTCAGAACAGTTTTTGAACTTAACGATTTTGATGCCTTTTAGTGCTACTGCCATATTTTGTTTCACCTCTTCTACATTTGTAAAATATTTCCGTTTTAAGGGTTTTTTCATTCAGGGGAACAAACAAACAAAATGTTGCTTGGGGTGAGATTCAGTGAGTAAGGAGGATGGGGCACAGAGGTCATGCTGTTTTGGTCAAAAACTGCTGCACACTCAGCACTGTGTGGGTAGGTATGCTGGTACATTACCCATCATGAAAAGGGCAAATTCATTGAGTCTTCAAAAAAAATTCACAGAAGCTGAATGTAGCCTCTCACAATAACATCAGCTGGTACACTGATATAGTTGGGTTCCTAGAACACTTATGTTGTGGGGGAAGCCTGTACTACAAGAGGCCCACCCTCCAAAAGATAATTCCAGTTTTCTGAGTCCCCTTTATATACACACATACACACACACCCCCACACAACACACTTTGTTTATCCATTTATCTGTTGTTGGGCACTAGGGTTGATTCCACCATAGCTTATAAGTTTTGAATTTAAAGATATACTAAACATGATCAAGCTCTTGTGAGGAAAACAGTAAAAGGTGAAGTGTCTTGCTTTATATCATATTAGAAAATCAGGAATTTGATTTAAAAACTAAAGTATAGGAGAGGCCTTTCATTTGCTTTGTGAAGCTAAACTTATAAGTGTGCAGTCATAGCACCATTAGTTTGTTAACCAAATCAAATATGAAGTATAAGTAACCTTTTTAGTTTTATAGTGTTATAATTCATTTTTAATATTTGAGTTAACTTTCATTCCCAAAATGTTAATAGGGCTTTTCTTGAACGTGTGATCTCCTGAGACCCAAGGAGGTTCCTCTAGCATTTTGGAGTTCAAATTTAGTATGCTAAAGCGAGAAGATTTCTCTGGTATCTCGTTTGACAGGAGATGTTCAACGTTCAGATTTCTTACAGCAGTTAGAATGTAACTGAATGTAAAGGAATCATGAAAAAGGCCTATTTTTAAAACCTGTGTAAAACATTAAAGTAATTTAATTAAAGCATCCATTTAAGCATCTATTTAACCTTTGCAACTTGAAGTAACAAAAAATGTAATATTTTAGAAAATCTAAGTTGAGGTTGACTTTGTGCTGGTAGGTAAGTATGCTATTAAAGGGTCTATCACTGAACACTTTTAAATTCATAGTCTCCCCTTAATCAACTTATATGAGGTTGTTTTCTCAAATATTAAATGAGGTTGTTTAACTCAAATATTAAAAATGAATTATAACACTATAAAACTAAAAAGGTTACTTATACTTTATAATTGATTTGCTGTTTTCTTCTGATCACCAGAAGAAATGATTAAATCAAAGGTTTTTGTAAAAGTTGGCATAATCCATTTCCTTTGACTTCATGAATCACTTTTTTAACTTTGTTAAATTTATGAGGAAATGTTATATGCAGATATAGGCACACATGTACACTGCATATAGTGACCTTTAAAACTTTTATTAATCAACGCCAGCCTGTAAACCCAAAAGGTGCTGGTTCAATCACCAGCCGGGGCACATAACCAGGTTACGGATCTCCAGCCAGATCCATAGCTAGAGGCTGGTGAAAGGCAACCATACATTGATGTCTCTCTCCCTTTGCCTCTCTCCTTTCCCCTCTCTGAAAATAATAAATAAAATCTTTAAAATAAATAAAACTTTTATCAATAAATCTTGATGATTTTTTGATAGGTCTGAGATCTATTGGGTAGATAGGTCCTGTTAGGACTTGAAGGAAAAAGGTAGGAAGGAAAGGAAGGTATTATCCGCCCTTCACTGATTAAGTACAGAAAAATAGGGAGAGACAGACATTTCCCTGAAAGTACTCAGCCTTTAGGAGACAGAAACAGAACTCAAACCTCAGCCCGCCTCTGTTTTCACATACTACACAATCTGTAGCAGTGCCTGCATCTTGCATTACCCTAGGCTACGTGAAGATTGCTGTGATAACAAGCTTGGTTCTGAAACTGAATTATGATATACCCTTAGCTTTCAGAGAACAATGTGGCTTGGGATTGGGATAGAGATGCATTTTAACTATATTTTGAGTTTTCATTTGTTTTTATTTTGTACTTTATTAAACACTGCGCCAAGCGCTTTGAAAGGTATTCTACATAATGTGCTCTCATATATTTCTTTTCTCATATAATGCCTAAAAGGAGGCATTCTCTCCATTTTGCAGGTGAATGAAAGAGTGAAATGAGGCCTAGTGTGAGGTTAAGTCAGTTGCCCAAGATCACACTGATTAAAAGAAATAGAGCTAAGATTTGGAACCAGTTCTCTAGTTCTACAACATATAGTTTAGGCTATTCTACTATACTTTCTCCATTGGGAAATTGGGATATTTTATAGGTCAGAATCAAAATTGAATGAGTGGATATTATGTTGAATTTGTTGAATCCTGAAAATGGTCATTTGATGAAAGGAAAATATAAATTGAGATAACTGATGTTATCTCATCAACTTCTTGGTTTACATTGGTGGACACAACCTGGCAGCCTTAATAGCTGCTGAAGTGTGGATTTTAAAATGCTGTTAAAAATTCATTCAGAGGACATGTTGACCACAACTCATGATGACTTGTCCCATGTTTGTGGCATACTCTATTATATAGTGTATAATGCAAGTGAGAATAAGATGATAGGTTAGTTTCCCGATACAGGCCACTGACTTAAATTTTATTCTATAGTTACACATTTCAATTTTACAATTTTACAATGGCGAATCTTAGGGGGAAAGGAGCAGTATCAGGGCAAACTAGAGTCTTTGCAGAAACATTACTGAGCCAGCCTCTTTTCCCATAAAAAAAACTGTGTCTAAACTTGTGTTTTGGTTTATGGTAAGCAGAGATGTTTCCTTAATGACAATACA
>PVIW01002833.1:124935-144373 GCA_004026585.1 Noctilio leporinus
ATTTTTAGAAAGAGGGGAAGGGAGAGAGGCAGAGAGGGAGAGAGACATCAATGTATGGTTGCTTTTCACCTGCCTCCAGCCACAGACCTGATTGGAGACCTGGTTTGCAACCTTGTTATGTGCCCTGGCTGGGGAATCGAACCTGCGACCTTTGGGTTCGCAGGCCGGCGCCTTAACCACTGTGCTACCAGCCAGGGCCGACAATACATTTTTAAAATCATTACCATGAGTCTTTTATTTTTAAGATCTTATTTATTATTTTTAGAAAGAGGGGAAGGGAGAAAGGCAGAGGGGGAGAGAGACATCGATGTATGGCTGCCTTTCACCTGCCTCCAGCTACGGATCTGGCTGGAGACCTGGCTTGCAACCTGGTTATGTGCCCTGACTGGGAATCGAACCAGTGACCCTTGGGCTCACAGTCTGGTGCCTTTCCACTGAGCCACCAGCCAGGGTGGTAGTGATTTGTCTTTTAAATGACTCCTCTGTCTGCTGTGAGGAGAATGCCCTGGAAGGCAGGAGAACAGTTAGGAGGCTGTTTTGAAAAGTGAGGCATGAGAAGATGCCAGCTCAGTCAGAGCTAAGGAAGGAGATGGAGAAAGATAAACAGATTCAAGGTAAGTTTTGGAGATAGAAATAACAGGACTTCATGACGAATTTATTATAAGAAATGAGAAAGAGGTAGTAATCAAGACTGTTTTCAACACCCCTGCCTTGAGTAATGGAAAGCAGTATTGCAGTGTCAGCACCAAAAAGGGCAGGGCAAATGGAGAAATAAGGGCAGGTAGAAACTTTGAAATTCAAATTTATACATACTAAGGTTGTATTACTTATTGGATATCCAGCGAACATGTCAAGAGAACAATTAAATATCCAAATCTGGAGATTATAGAAGTTCAGATTTGAAGGTAAAGTGGAAGTAGATAAAATTAAGTTTACATCAGTTTAGTTTAACAGGCTACTATATATCAGGCACTATGATAGGCACTGAGGATAAGACTTTCATACAAGCTTCATGATGTTAGTAATTCTGTGATCTCAAGCCATTAGCATAGTACTTGGCACATAGTAAGCACTAATAAGTCTATATTGACTGAACAAAGGACTTGAGAATAAAGTGGTAGTACAGACTTAATTTACTGAGCTAATTTTCCATCCATGGTCCTGTTCTTTATTCTCTTCTACATGTCAGCCTAATTTACATTCATTCCAGTGCAGACCTGTTTAATCTCTAGTGTATTCAACATGTAGTGTTTTTGTCTAGAGAAAATTTCACACTTTAAAAACTACTTTAAAATATATTTTGTTAGAAACATTTTCGTTCACTTTGAATGTTTATTATTGACTTAAAAAATTAGCCCTGCCCTAGCTAGCTTGCTCAGGTGGTTGGAGTGTTGTCCTGTACACCAAAATGTTGTGGGTTCAATTCCCAGTCAGATCTCACACCTATGTAGACAAGGCAACTAATTGACGTTTCTCTCTCACATCAGTGTTTCGCTTTCTCTACTTCTTTGTCTCAACCACCCTATTCCTCTCTCTCTAAAATCAATATTAAAATATCCTCAGGTGAGGAATTTTAAAAAGCCCTAATTCATAGGGATTATGTGATTTTCAAATTAAAATGAATTTGAAAGCCACAAATTTAATCCACACCTATGTTTCTCCATTACCATAGGGATGACAGTAAGTGGTAATAAAGATGGCTTGGGGATGATTGTTCGAAGCATTATTCACGGAGGTGCCATTAGTCGTGATGGCCGGATTGCCGTTGGGGACTGCATCTTGTCTATTAATGAAGAATCTACTATCAATTTAACCAATGCCCAGGCACGAGCTATGTTGAGAAGACATTCTCTGATTGGACCTGACATAAAGTAAGTAAGTTTTGGACCCTGATTTTTCTTGGAAAAATCAGGATTTTCAGTTCATTAATCGGAGGTTTTTTTCAGAATATTCTTCTGTTCGATGTACAAAAATTACATACTCATTTAATATGTCACTTAAGAATTCATTTGACTATTCCTGAATGGTTCTTGGTTTTAGATAGCCTCTTTACGATAACAATGTTGAAATATTTTAGGGGTGCTCATGTGCATCTCGTACTCCCCAGCCCTGGATGGGGTGGCTGTTTGCAGGAGAATGCTGTCTCTACCTGTGGGAGTGGTGTGGGGATGAAGGCAGGGTGCTGTGTGTGGTGGCTGCAGATAGACAGCACAGTGTGGGAGTGGCCCGTGAGGGACTGCAGTTCAGACCAAGGGGCAGGTTCCAAAGAGAATGTGCAGCGGTCTTACTGAAAGGCCTACATGGGAGACAGCAGGACGCCATCGGAGGGCAGCACCCAGAGCAGCCTCGTGCTGTCCACATTCCATGGCTCCACCAGGAAGCTGTAGCGGTAGCTGCACAAGGGTTAATTGCCCATGTTCAAGTACATTCCCATATTTGAGAGCAACTTCAACCAGATCAACAGAAGTGATGGATGTGCATTGCAGTGTGCAAAGGGTTACTCTGGTTATCACATACAGAAGCCCCCACCTTACAATACCTGATGTCATGGTGCTGGCATGACCAGCTGTCAGCTGTGCAGTGGGTACCAGACATGATTGACATGCCCAGGGAAGGGGACCCAAGTCAGCAAAGAGCTTGAAGCTGACCGGGTTGCTTCCTTTGAAGTTTGCAAAGTTGTCCATCTACAGTCAGGAGAAAAACAGCTCCACTTGAAGCTGGCAACTGTCCACTGTTTTACCCACAATTATGCCCCTACCTCAGATGCAAGAGAAGATCCGTTATACACTGGGGAGACCCTAGGGGAAGCTTACAGCAGTACTCAATGCTGTACCAGCGGTGACACAATGGCTGTTCTTTTGTTGGAATCTGAAGACGGGAAGAGCCCAGCAGCCATGCAGGTTAATGAAGAAGGTGACCAAGACCAGGTCAGCATCAATACCTTCCCATGGTCACTGAGGTGTCTAGGGACACCTCTAGCGCTTATGCTGCTGAGGAAGAAGTCTAAAAACATGCTTATGCAAGTACTCTTTGCACAGGGATATGCTGTCTTTCCTAACCCCGGCACCAGCAGTGCCTGACCAGAGCACAGTACCAGGCTGGCAGCAGTAACACCCAGGGGCAGTGTGAGTGTGGTCGCAGGAGTAGGGATGACCAGCAAACCTGTTTCAGAGACCTTGGAAGGGCAAAGAGCTAGACCCGTCATTTCAGCATGGCAGAGGAAAGACGATAAATGAATGAATAGAATGGAGGCAGAGAGTCTGCCAACACCAGCTGAAGCCCTTAGGAAGGGAAAGGAAAAAGCCTTCCCATTCTGGGAGGAAGTGGAAGGACACAGCAATCTTAAGATCCCATGGAACCACTCAGCGAGATCAAAAGGAAAAAGACCAGAGTGGCCCAGCAGACTAAGAACATGGCTCTTTCCCCCAGAAACACCGTGGCTTCAGTGTCACCCAAAAAGGGTCTTGATTAATCATCTCAAAAACCAAGGAGGAGCTGACCTTGAATTAGTTCTGTGAGGAGGGGGCATGATTTGGAGATCCATTCCCTTATCCATCCCCGCTTCTGCTGCTGTCCTGAGTTGAGAAGGGCACGCTAGCCATTCATGTAGCTTGTGCATATCAGCTAGAATGGGTCTCTGATGTCGTGCTCCCAACAAGATGGGGAAACAGTTTTTCTGAAGTGGATCAGTTCTTTCATTTCTTTTTTTATTTTTCAGCCACAGGTGGGCTGTGTTCTTTCATTTCTTGAAACAAATAACTTCCTGCCATAAAAAATACTTTGCAACAAATATTTGTTGCTTTTCCCTTTTCAATTTTATTTTTTTAATGACTTTTGCAAAAACCTTAAATGTGAGATATATAAGATCTCTCAGAACAGGAGGGTCCACTCAGGATCTTATACAGAAGTTTTGATTGGCCCTCAATAAAAGAACTGTGCACTCCCTATGTGACTTATGTGGATCCTAGCACTAAGCCAGTCATTTAAGGGCCAGCAATGGTAAAGACCTTATAAAACAGTGCCAGTCTGTGCCAGTACCTTTATTAAATCTCATGGTCTAAGAGAATTCATCAATATGTTGACAGAGTCTGAACGTATGTTGTATAGGATATTTTGCGAGGAAGTGCCTAAATGCCCCATAATCCCACATTGTATTTGCGAGGAAGTGCCTAAATGCCCCATAATCCCACAGTGTACCTAAAGCACATTGTATATGTGGTTTGGTTTTTAAGTCACTAGGCATTCCTTGAGCCAATATGATAATTAGTTCGTGACGTTTTTGTCACTCCTCATTGGTGTAATAGTTTGGGTTTACCCTACAGCATTAACCATTGAGTGTTTGTATTTATTGTATAAGGGATAACATAATAAGAGCTCAGGGAGAGATTGTTGACCTTAAATTAATACAATGATTGTTAGTATAGGAGACTTATTTGTATGAATGCTACTTTATTGACTGCATTCTGTATTATTCTTTGGCAAAATACATATTGGTTGAGCTTAGGTAAGAAAAACAATATCTGCAATCTGGTTTTCATTCTGTCTTCAATAAAAAGTAGAAAATATATACTTTAGAGTGGATTTTTCTCAAAGTATTATTTTGAGGCAGAATTTACTAATGCACTTCTATATTTTTGCATGCCTTTTGCTTTTATTCTTAAGAGTAGTGTGAATACAAGTGAACATTCATAAAAATGAGTGCCTCTGTACTAAGAAAAAAGAGAAACTTTAAGTAGTTTTCTCATCACTTGTGGTCCAGTATCCATTTCTTTTGCTTAAAAGATGAATGATACATGAGGTCTGTCCAAAAGGTATCCAACCATACAATATGAAAAATACAGGCATTTATTGAAGAAGATACAAGAAACACTATACATGGGACAATGACTCTTCAATCTCATTCAAAGTAGGCACCTTGGGACCTCACACAGTTCTCCCAATCCCCGTTAGCTACCCTGTCATATTTTCCTGAACCTCATGGATGGTCTGGAATCTCTTTCCCGTCAGAGGTGATTTTAGTTTTGGGAAAAGCCAGAAGTCACAGTGTACCAAATCTGGGCTGTAGGAGACTGACTTACGTGGGAGATTTGACGTTTTGCCAAAAATGTCTGTAGGAGACATGATGCATGAGCAGGCTCATTGTAATAAAGCTGCTGCTCACCAGTTGCCCATAGCTGCAGCTCCTGAATCATCCGAATAGTTTCCAAGGAGAGATGTTCAAGCTTACTACAAAATTTGATGCAAATTTGTTGCTGTACTCAGTCATTTTGAATGCAATGGCCACACAGTACACATGCTGACTCAACAGTGTCTGCCGCCTCCCCTAGCTAGTATAGTAAAGTTGTCATTGTTCAAACATACGCATTCCGGTCCACTCTCCTTGGCTGCCTCATTACATCAGTGTCACACAAACCATTCTTGTTATATTAACAATGGCTGGACTTTTTCTGGACACACCTCATACATCCCTGTGGAGACACTATGGCAGGAGTTTTAGCCTATGTAGTATATAAGGCAGATGGCTTAGTAACCGATCACTTGGTTTATTGTGTGATAATTAATGCCGTCATAAACTATGAGCACTGATGCAGGTCTCTGAGTGCCATAGTTAGTGCTTGGTTCTAGCCTTATGCCTCAGTTAAAATTTACTGAAAATCTTAAAAGGGAACCAAAAAATAAGACCATTGTGGCATTGATTTGACATAAGCCATGCATCTATCCTGCTCCAAAAAATTTATCAGGAATGTTTTCAAGCTCCACAAGTCTTTTCTCCTTTTCTCATTTATGTTGCTGCTGTTTATTTTGGTTTAGTTTTATGTTTGCTTATTTGTTTGTTTTCACACCCTCTGACTCAACCCCAGAATTTACCCTTTCATGTGGGCAACTTCATAAATAATTGCTTTAGGGCCCCAGGAGGCAGAAATGTACTCTTCATATCTTACAATTAAAAACAAAGAAAAGAAAAATTGTACAGCCTTCTCTTCTCCACAAATTACTCGGTAAATCAATCAGCAAATTGATCTCTGCCTCACATGCTGGCATGTGTATGCACACACACATACACTCACAAACATACCAACATAATACTTTGATATCTTCTCAAGTGTCCTATTATATATAACCGTGATTCAGATGGTTATGGTTTGACTCATTGGGTACATGGTAGGAAGATATTCAAATCATGTAATCGTTTTCAGAAAAAGTGTTAAATGATAAAGCAAATAGCGACTTAGGTTGTCCAGGACTGAGCAGCATGTTCCGTGCATTTTGCATAAAGTGTTTTTGGCCCTGTGCCTTCTAGATCGCTTGCTTTCATGAAGCTAAAAGTTTAGAATTACCTTAAAAGCATGTGATTAATCCTCCCAGAAGGCCTCCGTTACTCTGAACAGAACCAGGCATTGCCCCTGGCTAATGAGGCTCTGTAGTCATTGCCTGGATTTAGACTCCATCCATGTTTCTTCCCTTTTATTTCTTGTCATGAACCTAGCTTCATTTGGGGTGGTGGTGTATTGGAGGGACTTTTAAAAAAAAAAGACTTAATGGTTCCATTACATAACTGATTGGTTTTAGGAAAAGCACTGCTTGTTGAGGCAACGCACTGGATTTCTTTTTTGCCTTTTACCATAGGTAGCTAGGAACTTGGTGAGAGTGTTCATGCGTGCCTGGATAGATAATTTGAGTTTCAAGAGTTCAAGAACAGCCAGTTTAAGTTCCAGGTTTCATTATTGTCTATGGAAAACCAGATGTGAAGCCTCACCAGAATGCATTCTGTTTCACTTCTCACTCCACCTTGCCAGGAGCTCTTATGTTTCCGTAATAATAGCCAGGGTTTTGTACTTAGCAACAGCTGCTTGTAACATCTGCCAGATAATTACCGGGCTGAATCAGAATTCACCTGCCTTAACCCAAAGTGTGGGATGAATTCCTGATCAAGGAATAAAAGATTGATTGCAGTTACATTTTTTCATGCTTGTTAATAATCATTGCTATAGACACCAGTGAAGAGCAGATGCTTTTCTGGGGGAGGTGTAGAAGGGAGGGAGGTGGAAAGGGGGAAAAAACAACCAGGAGCACCCACTTTTAACTACATATGTACGCATCTCATATTCAGCACAAGACAGTGACATTTGTTAACACCATTGTAAAAAGATGCCACAGCGTATGCTTCACATTCTAGATTTTCTACAGCACCTGCTGATGATCGAGCCCCCCTTTATGTGTGAGTATCGGTGATTCAAAAAGCTCATTATGGCTGTGTGTTATAATTTGTCTGTGAAAACCATTTCATGCTTTTGTAACATTCTGATGCAGGGAGAGCTCCAGATATAGATTCAGTGTATAGATTTTGGCTTCTTTCCCCCTTCCTTTATATAGAAACGTAAATTCCAACAACGCCATGAGATTTTTACCTTTTCACAGTGCGCTCATGATTGTGAACCTTTTTGAAAATCATATTTTCAGCCACTAAGCTTTTAAGCCCCTTTATCCGGGAACGAGCCTGCCTGTGTGTGCAAGCGCAGGCCGTGGCGTAAGAGCCATATCGCATTTCGCATCACTGATGTGATTATTTTCCTCCACTCCATGTCTCACCGAAGGTTAGTTTCCATTTAAGAATGTTTTAATATAGCTCTCAAATAAGCAGTTTCAGTGTGTTTGTGCAGTTCATAATTTAGCGTTGCTGTCCTTGATGATTGGCAGTTTTGCGCGGCGGTGTGAGCAGGCATGTGTGGGATGTCTCTGTCTATGCTGTTGCATTATGGGACTTATTGGTGGCCACACCATGCCTGTTGGGCCAAATATTTGTGAAAGTTGTCTTCTTTAACCTTTCGGAGTTACGTAAAATATCAGAGAAATGTTTGTGAAGCTCCCCATCCCTCAACCTTTGCTAAAAAGAAAACCATCTTTGAATAAATATAGAGGAAAATTCCTTTAAGCATTATTTGATATAGAATATCCCTACCTTCTTAAGGCAGTTAAAAAATTACTTTGGACTTATCATTATTTTCACTATTGTGCTATAGCCTCCCCCCCTTCCTGGTTTTTATTTTCTTAAGGTTTTACTTACATGTGTGTTTGACTGCATTGGATCTTCAGAAATAATACCAGTTTTCTTGGATAGGTTTGTCAGGTTTGGGGTTTTGTGTTTATATTAATTTTTTGTGTAAAATACAGTCAGTCTTCTTTTCAAGTATCATGTATTATATATTTTGATGCATTATTTTTGATGCAATAAATGTAAATTTACAATATATTTTAATACCATAAAAATGGTGTTTTTTCAATGAACAGATTAAGTGTGGTTTGAATTAGAGTGCAACTCTTTAACTCAGCCAGGTCCTAAATCCAGCAAACTGTGGTTCCTGCTTCATTTTTGAATCCTCTAGATGAACAAGCCACAAAGATTCCCAAGGGTCCTCCGATTCTGCCAAGGTGGTCTGATGTAATGAGGCTAGCTGATGCCCTGTCGGAACTTGTACCTTGCCTCTGGTTTACAGCCTCCTGAAAAGCGATGTCCTTTTTGTGATGGAGTGGTGGTGACTCCCCTCCTACCACACACCTGATGCGTCATAGAACTGCATCTTCTGACTGCAGATCTAAGTAACCGCACAGGGTTATCTCTTGCTTTTTCATAAATTTGAAAACTTGGAACAACCCACTGACAACAAGTGTATCAACTACAAAGCCTTATAGGACAAGGCCTAGACTTGAATTTTTAAATGTAATTTTCTAAA
This sequence comes from Noctilio leporinus, assembly GCA_004026585.1. Taxonomy (NCBI): domain Eukaryota; kingdom Metazoa; phylum Chordata; class Mammalia; order Chiroptera; family Noctilionidae; genus Noctilio; species Noctilio leporinus. The sequence goes on from PVIW01002833.1 coordinate 133,668, forward strand.
TATTACAGTAGTGGTCATTATCTAACTCAGTGCCTTCCACATTCTTTTATTTTTTATTTTTTATTGGTCTATTACAGTTGTCTCATTTTTACCCCTTTGCTTTTCCCTGCTCCCCCCAGCCACAGTTAAGGCCCTACCCTGTTGTCCATGTGCACAGGCATTAAACCAGTACTTGTTGAATTAGAAAGTGACCATTCAAGTGTAAGCAATAGGCTTTTCTCTAACACCCAAAATGAACTTATATAAGAAGGTGCTACAAATTAGTAAGAGCATCTTTCCATAAACTTTAACAGCTCAACTTTAGGCATGGAGTGTTTATAACTTAATAGAGCTAACATTTAATTATTGGTAATGCTTGTTAATATCCATAATTATGCATGTATTATGGAAGATTATAAAACTACATCAAATAATATAAAACCTCAGTGTTTTAATAGTATATGCCTAATTTATTTCTGCAAAGGAAACCAAGACTCTTTGGATGAAATCAGTTATTACTAACATTTATTTTTATAATTTCTGTACAAATTTATAGATCCTTCTAATTACAAAATATAGGTATTCTAATTACAAAATAATTACAAAATATTTTATCCTTCTCATTTGGAAATAATAATAATGCTATTTTCCTTTCCCATGTGATTATTGGTAAACACCTGGTTGATCAGCAGCATTTAAAATTTTAATTTGTTATTCTTAATATGTCTTGTTGAAGTTTGGATTCTCTGATTAGTAAGCTGATGAAATGAGTTGTATGAAACAGCAGAGATGAAGGGACAACATAATTTAGTTCACTGTTTTGGAAGATTTTCCTAACAGTTAGCCAGAGCTTTACTACCTTTTGCTTTCATGAATTATATTCTGTTCCAGAATTACTTATGTGCCTGCAGAACATTTGGAAGATTTTAGAATAAGCTTGGGACAACAAGCTGGAGGAATAATGGCACTGGATATTTTTTCTTCATACACTGGCAGGTAAATGAAACAGTAAATCTGCTATAATGAATGAATGATATCGTAGGTTAGAGAGAAGTGTTTGAATCCAGAGTCAGGGAGCACCAGCATTGGAAGAAATTTTCTTTCCTTCTTTTTAACATTAAAAAAATGTTTTTCATCTTCCCCCTGTATTTAAATAATTATGACATAGTATGGAAAATATATATAAATTTGAATCAAAACACTTAAATCTTCTCAATTATACTACTGGATATAGTACTTGTAACATACTGAGTTTGGAGAAATTCACCCTAGGTATGAATATTATGCATCAATTCCTTGGAAGCTACAATTTTTGTAGTATTTTATCACACCTTTTCCTCTTTGTATTTTCAAGCATCTTCAGAAATTGTATTTATTTCTTTTTTAACTTACATACAGCTTGAGAAATATTTTAATGGTTATTTTTTATTCTTTTGGAGACTGTTGATCCGAACATCTATATCTCTATAATCACACACACACACATATATATATATATATATATATATATATATATACACACACACACATTAAGAAACAAGAGTGTATGCCTTTTAAATGCTCTTGATACACAATGTATTAAGAACAGGAAAAAGTTGGGTTTTTTCCCCCGTATAAAAGGGAGGAACTAGGTTTTGATGCTACTGCTGAATTTAACACAGGGAGAAAAATGTTAAATTGCTTTCCCAGGGGAAAATGTACCATTTTGCACTCTCAGCTGTGGGCCTGTTCAGTTGTTTTTGTTTTGTTTTGTTTTGTTTTCCCAGTTGCATTGTCAGCTGAGTACCAAATTTCTCTTTAAGCATGCTGCAGAACAGAAATGGCTTTGTAAATACTCTAAGGTCTTCTCAGGACTTCTACCATTTCTCAGAGAATGCCAGGACATCCTGAACACTTCCCTGACCAGTGACTGCAGGCATCGCAATATTACATCACTGTTTCCTCTGCAAGTAGCACGTTACTGCAGTGATACAGAAAGTGCTAGGGAAGGGAAGGCTTGTGTTTAAGGAATGTCATGGCCCTTGAGGCCTCATGAATTTTATGGGAAAAGGAATATTCACTCTGCCCTGTCTGTATGAAGCTCGGCCACACTCCAGTGTAGAATGTCCTTCTCAGGGTTAATGGCGTGAATTGATGAGAGCTTCCTGATGCTGTCTGTCAAAATGTTAAAAGCTGTTATTCCTCTACCCTCTGAAATGTCATTTTAAATGGCTTAATTCGAGAATATCCCAAGGTAACAAACATCACATTCCTTTTAAGTGCCAAGGCCTTAAATGCACTCAACTGTATTCTAGAGAAAGAGCCACTTGCAGCCTGTGCCTCCCCCAGCAGACGCAAGAACGGCCTAAGCAGTGCAGTTCTGTGACTGGCGGCTTCGCTGTGGGCAAAGCATCTTTCCAGTTACTACACAGGCCTGCAAAACAAAACAATCTGCATTTTGTAGAGGAGGCATCTGCACCAAAAAGAGGTTAACTGCCTTGCCCAAGTTTCATAGTTAATAAGTGGCAGAGCCAAGACCGGTAGACAGGCACCATGTTTTGAAGCATTTGCTGCCAAGGAGGAATTGCCCCAGCCTAGGATAAAACTGTGGGCAGCTTAGCACGGAAGTTAGAGCTCAGGTTTTGGTAAAATGGCCTCAATTAAAAGGTCACTTCTACTTGACTGCATTACCTTGAGCCAGTGCCTGACACCTAAAGGCACGTGTAAAGGGAATTTTTTAGCCTGATGGAAATAGTCATTGGTATTCAACCACACCGCTAGCTGAGTGAGTGCAGGAGGAAGAGAACAGGTCCATTCTCCTCCTTGGGACACAAGATACTTGAGTCTCACAAAGTGCACACTAGGATGGGTAAAGAATATAATCAGCACATTTATAGGAGTATATCCAGGTAATGAAGAGATTCAAGACTGCAGAATCTTTGAAAGAGAATGAGGCTTTTGTATTAGAGGATTCAGGATACTGGTCTTAAGAGCCCAAGAGGCACAAGCATGCCAGACACTGTGAGTGTTTCTAAATAGCCCCATATCTGAGAGTCCTGGGGTGAGGACTCCCTAACCCTATGGCTGTCACCACGTATTTTAGTGACTCTAAGTTCTTCTTGTTTGCTTTCCACACCTGTTGCTTCTATTATATCCTCTCCAGTTATGTTTCCTAGTTTTCACCTCTCGGCCTTGTATCATCTGGGTAATAGCATCAGACTGTCTCATTTTTAGTCAGTGTCATAGCATCATTTTTAAAACTTTCTTTTGTGACTCCATTCTGGACAGTCCTGTCCACTCTCCGCCTTGGAATCTCAGGGCCCAGTGACATGCACAGCTGTGTTCCTCAATTTGCATAGGAGTGGAATTCAAACACACAACCAACGGGCAAGACCTAGGTGCATGTAGACTTCCTTTTAATAGTTGGGGGGGAAAAAAACTAGCATTCGGGTCAGAAAATGAGAAATTCAAGGAGAGCCTGGACATTTACTTTTCAAAAATGTTGTGAAACACATTGAAACACAGATGGATTATTAAATTAATGACTTCTGAACTCAGCCTAAAGATATGTCATTTGACAGAATTCAGTATTCCTGCCAATGGAGAATGGATAAAATTTGAGTGTAACTTTTTTTTAGTTTTCAATTTCTGTAAAAATCAACTGAAAATCATTTTTGAATCAAAGTTTTTATAGCTGCCTCTGCTTTCAAATGCATATGTGAACATTTTGCAAGAAATTCAATTTCTGCTAACAGCGTAAGACATACCACAATTAATCGAATCATCTCCTGTTGCCCCTCCATTCTACTTGACTGGACACATTTTGTTATATGCCTGGCATTTGGCAAAATCTGAACTCCTACAGAAATTGAAAAGTGACCTTGAACATGGGTGCACTGTAAACTGCTTCCTATATGGAATGTTCTGTCTGGCTCTTCCGGATAGACTGAAGGTGAACCATAAGCATTTTCATCTTTATTCAAAAGTTGAAGGGAATGAATTGGTCCATTCTTAGGAAGCTGAGATACCGAACTCTGGTCTTATTTAATAATAAATTCTTTATGGGAGGAATCATCTGCCAGGGCTGTGTAAGCTTGTAACTCATACGGTGGTTGTATCTCATTGCACATGGTAGGTAGGTAAAAAAATATGTGCTGAATAGCTTTTCTTTTTTAATTCTTTATTTAGCCTGTTTTCTTTTCCTTTATTCTTCTACATTTCATCAGAAAAGAGAATAGGTAAGACTGCTGGTGTTCAACTCTAACCTTTGATAGATTGATTCTGATGTAAGGTTTTTATTTGTTTGATCAGATTTTATTTTCCCATTGTAAAATGTCTTATACTTACTGACAAAGCATGGTGAAAATATAAAGCAGTCTGCCTTTTTAGGCCAATCAATTAAGGTCCTATAGGACATCCTTGCCTGGGATTACAAGGATTTGGGGGTACTCACTGTATAACTCTTTTAACAGAGACATTCCAGAATTACCAGAGCGAGAAGAAGGGGAGGGAGAAGAAAGTGAACTTCAGAATGCAGCATACAGCAGTTGGAATCAACCCAGGCGGTGAGGACTGTTTCTGTCTGCAGCCCACTCAGTGTTCAAAAATAGGAAGGTGTGGTTTCAAGTGCTGGATTACAACTTGATACTATGACATTGGACAAGTTGTTTAATATCCCTCTATTTCTTTATGTATAGAGAGAAGATTGGTAATATGTATCACATGGTTAAAACTAACATGCATGCAAGGGGAGTAGGGACTAATAAAATTAACTAGAGAAAAATTATGCATTGGTGGTTGAAATAGATATTTTCTTTAGAGTTTAATCTTAGGTATACCATCAAATGTTAATTTAAAATTTTTCTAGCATTTGTAGAAACTATACATTCAAAATATGTGTGCCATATGCTCATGTGGGATAACTCATATTTTGTCTAACTTCATATATAATAGAAAAGATGACTTTCCTAAATATATTCAGATAGATCACTGTGCATCACTAAGACAAAATTTCATGTTCATGCTAAATAAAATCAAATTTACTTTAAAAGAAATTTATTGAACTCTGATTATGAACCTGGAGAAGCAACAGATGATTTTGTGATAACAGGGAAATAGAAGACATAAATCTTGCCTTCAAAGTAATTATAATGTACTTGAGTAGGCAACATACAGAGATGCACAAAGTAGTTAAATAAAAATATGAGATATTTTGCGTTAAGTGTAAAATATAAGTAATCATTGGACATCCTCTGAGCAGATCTAAAGGTGACCATCATAGTAGTGCCTTGAACTTCGTAAAAATTTAATACATATTTTACAATGAATAAATGAAATGCTCAAGGAGAATAATTTATAGTCTTCAGAGATGTAGTACAGTTTCATCATTTTTCTTGCTCACAAAAAAATATGAAGCAGCAATCATCACATTTAAACATTTTCTAGGCTGAGTCACATTCAAACTATAGAAAATCTACATTGCTTTCACCAAAAAAAAAAAAAAAACCTGTAAGCATTTCCAGCCATCCAAAACTACTTCTTGATTTGAATTCTTTAAAAGCTGTTTAGCTTGCTTAAAGAAATCACAGTCCCTGCATTACTCATGTTGAGAACAGAATATAGATGCTAGGTCTGTGGCAAAAAAAAAAAAAAAAAAAATAGTATAAAATATTAAATAATTAAGGATGGGAGCAAGATTGTCAGATAAAATTATTTTATAGCTGGTGACCATAGTGATAAACTTAAATTTTGATGGAGGACAGTCATCACAGGGAAAGAAGAAGATAGGTTGCCAGTTGAATAACATTGTGGGAGGAAAAGGAGTGTTGGGAAGGCACTGTGCAAAATATTTGAAGTTGGTAAGAGCTGTATTTGAATTCTAACTTTGATACTCAGGTAAGGTTCTGACTCCTTGCTAGGCCTCAGTTCCTTCATCTATAAAACAGGATTAATAATAGAACCTTTTAAATTGGGGGTAGAATTTAGTGTGATGATTCATTTAAAATTCTTAGCACAAGGCCTGGTACAAAATAAGTACTCAGTGAGTACTGGGCCTTGTCAACAGCAGCATCACCGTCATAGACAACCAAGCAAATTGAAGGTGTTGAACACAGAAATCACTTGGAAATTTTCTTACGAAAAAGAATGAATGTAACTTCTGGACAGGAATGTTTTCTAATTTTATCCTAAATTTTAACCTTTAGATTGACCTAGTGGATGTCTCTACAGGTGGTAACTACCTTTAGAGAGACTGTCTTGAGCTTTCATAAGTCTACATTCCTCTATATAGAAGCATTAAGGTACTTTTGATTAAGGTACTTTTGGGGAAAAGTTCATTGAGTATTATGTTCATAGAATATTACAAGGACGTTTACCAAAATAACCACACCTTTCAGTAAATGAGGAGTGCCTGTTATGAATATTCTTTATATCATTCTTTTTATAATTGAAACATTTATTCCTGCATTCCAATTTCTTTCACTTTATGTGGAAATAGAGTACTTTTTAGCAAAGTGTATATTTTAAAATTGCTAATAAGCTGTGTTACTCTTTTATGTTGCATGTGATTTTGATTTTAAAAATTGGTATCATACTGTTTTCTTTGTCATTTTCTAGCTTGCTTACTTTTCTCTCAACCCAGTATTTTAAAGATCTATTGTGATTCCTAAGGATCTTAACTAGTTCAATTTAGTTGTTGTAGTGCATTTCAATATATAAATATACCGGTTTATTCCCAGGTTGACTTTTAAGAAGTTAAGATGCACTACTACATGCACTACTACAATAATTCTTTGTAGGAAATATATCAATTTCCTTATAGTTATGTATGAGAATTTATCACCCAAAAGTTGAATTGATGGTCATAGATTTAAATGTATTACTTACTTTCTTAGAAGTTGTCAACTTATTTTTATAAGATGACTATATCAGTTTCTCCTTTTTCCAATATATAATAGTTTCCTTTTCCTTACATAGTTGTTACTTCATTATATAATTTTTTTTTTTTTTTAGTTTTTTGCCAGTTTGCTAGGCAGAAAATGGTACCTTGTCTTAATAAACAACATGTAGGTATAAGAGAATTGAGGTGGTGCTCACATTTGCCAGTTTATCATGTGGATTGAATTTTATATGCTGTTTTGTTTTGTTTTGTTTTGTTTAAAGATTTTATTCATTATTTGTCTGAGAGAGGGGAAGGAAGAGAGGCGGAGAGAGAAACATCAATGTATGGTTGCCTTTCACCTGCCTCCAGCTATGAACCTGGCTGGAGACCTGGCTTGCAACCTGATTATGTTGCCCTGGCTGGAAATCGAACCAGCAACCTTTGGGGTTTGCAGGCCAGAACCTTATCCACTGTGCTACCAGCCAGGGCTTTTTTTTTTTTTTTTTTTAATAAAAATTTTATTTATTATTTTTAGAGAGAGGGGAAGGGAGAGAGGCAGAGAGGGAAACAGACATTAATGTATGGTTAGCTTTCATCTGCCTCCCGCTACAGACCTGGCTGGAGACCTGGCTGGAGTCCTGGCTTGCAATCTGGTTATGTGCCCTGGCTGGGAATCGAACCATTGACCTTTGGGTTTGCAGGCTGGCACCCTATCCACTGTGCCACCAGCCAGGGCTTATATGCTGTTTAATCACATTACTTCAGTAATCATAATCATAATAAGAGTAATAATAGGCCCTGGCTGGTGACACAGTGGATAAGGCACTGGCCTGGGAGCCCAAAGGTCGCTGGTTTGATTCCCAGCCAGGACACATAGCCAAGTTGCAAGCCAGGCCTTCAGCCAGGTCTGTAGCTGGAGGCAGGTGAAAGGTAATCATACAGTGATGTCTCTCTCCCTCTCTGTCTCTCTCCTTTCCCCTCTCTCTGAAAATAATAAATAAAATCTTTTTAAAAATGCTACTCCTCATGGGGGATGATGTGTGAGAATTAAATGAAAGTGTGTGGAACTTAGACAATAATGGTGAGCATGTGATCAGCCATTCATAAGTGTAGCTGCTGCTATGATTTTTAATCAAGAAATTATAAGACCCAGTTTTTTATTTACACCAACTACAAAAAACCTAGGAGACATTTTTTTTATTCTTTTATCTTTTTTATTTCTTAAGAGAACAGTGAAGGAGTCCCAGCCATGTATTCTGGATTCTTAAATAATAATACAGGGACTAACTTTACTTACTACTTACTTTGATTTTTTACTTTAGGAATGCTTTAAGAGACAAAGGAAGGTTGTTGATTTTTGTCTTTTGCAGAATTCCTACAGTGAAAGAAAATGATGAATAGAATTTTAAGTAGTTTAAACTATTCACACAAATAGTATAAGATCAAGGATCATGGTAAGATGTTTTAAAACTAAACAGATAGGGTCTCAAGTATTATAGATTTATAATAAAGAAAAAATGTGTGCATCAAAGAAATCTCATCATATGACTTGATCTGTAGCTGTCCTCTCTCCACCATGATGCTGGTTTCACCCCATCCTTTTCTTACTGGGCCCTCTCCTAATCAGAACCTGACCCCAAACTTTCCTCCCCTCTGGGGACGCCTCAGATGTCAAGGTTGAGGGCATGCTTGGATCATGCTTTCTTCTATCTGATGTCCCACATTGTCTCCCTGCAGTGTGGAGCAGGTTGTAGTCTCACTGTGTCAGAGTTCTGTGCTTGGTTTCTCTGTTCCCTTCCATTTTCCTGAGCTGCTCCCGCATCTTGGCCAAAGACCCCATTGCAAATCAGCATATTCCTATATCTCAACCTTTTTGTAAGATGCATACTTTAAGTTATAGCTCTTCTTGACATTTGTATTATTATATATGAGTTCATGTGTGTTTTATATGTTTAGGGGAAGTGTATGCAAGGCAGAAGTAGCAAGTGCCAAGGCCACAAGGCAGGAGCACATGTTTTTTGAACTTAAGGAACAGCAAGAAGATGACATGGTAGCAGAAATGGAGAGAGGAGAGGGAAAGCCATGAGACACTGGTATGGAGATGGTAGTGGGATCAGATCATGTAGGATCTTGTCAGCCACTGGCTGTCAGTTATCAGATACACTGGAAAGAAAGACTTGGATATATGTCAGCTTTTGATGTAGCGTGTACAGGAATGTTCTTTCTTTTGATTGGATTGGTAAGCCTAGAGCTGTCTTTTGAAGGGTAGCTAAATTTCTTGGTTACTTAATGCCTACAACAATAGAACTCTTAAAAATGGTATTTTTAACATTGGTCTGTACCTAGCCTGGAGTATGTCCAATATTTGAACACATCAGCTTCAGAAATGCATGAGTATTTATCAGAATGTATAAAACATACAATTGGAAAGTATTTAAAATTATCTTTTTTACCACTGATAAAACTTTAATAAATTGAGCAAGTAGTATTTGAAAAGACATTCCATTGAATTTAAAAATATTTATTATCATTTTGAACCATTTGAATTCTTTTCAAGTGCGCATATGGGTGAAATCAAGCACATTCACATTATGTAACCATTTCCAACGTCACCTCTAGAGCTTTATTCATCTTGTAAAGTTGAAACTTTACTCATTTAATAACTGATTTCTTCCTTCTCCCAACTTTTAGCACCCTTCTACTTATGTCTCTATGATATGACTATTCTAAGTACATCATATAAGTGAAATTATTATAGTATTTGGGCTTTATTTACTTAGCATAATGTTCTCAAGATTAATCTCTGTTGTAGAATGTATCATAATTTCCTTTCTTTTTAAAGTTGAATAATATTCCATTATGTGTATATACTATTTTCCTTATCCATTCATCTGCAGACGGACAATTGGGTTGCTTCTGCCTTTTGGTTATTTTGAATAATATTTCTATCAACGTGGTTGTACAAATATATTTTTAAGACCATGCTTTGAATTCTTTTGGATCTATACCCAGGAATGGAATTGCTGGATCATGTGATAGTTTTATTTTTAATATTTTTGAGGAACTTCCATACTGCTTTCCATAGTGGCTAAGTCATTATACACATTGTTGCCAGCAGTGCACAAGGTTTTAAATTTTTTCACAGTTCCTTTAATTTCTCCTTTCCAACACTTATTTTCTGTGTGTGTGTGTGTGTGTGTGTGTGTGTTTTGATAATAGCCACCTTAATGGGTGTGAGGTGGTATCTTGTAATTTTGATTTGCGCTTCCCTAATGATTAATGGTGTTCAATATCGTTACATTTGCTTATGGGCCCTTTGTATGTTTACTGTGGAAAAATTTCTATTCATGTTCTTTGTCCACTTTAAATAAGATTTTTGTTGTTGTTATTGTTGAGTTTTAGGGGTTCTCTGTATATTCAGTCCCTTATCAGATATTAAATTTTCAAATAATGTCTCCTTTTCCTTGGATTATCTTGTTACTCTAATGATAATATCTTCTGATGAACAAAATATTTTAATTTTGTTGATGTTCAATTTGGCTATTTTTTAAAAAATTTTATTGTTGTTGTATTACATCCATCCCCTTTTTGCTCCCCTCTGTCCCCGTCCCCACCCACCCATTCCCCCCAAAGTCAATCCCACCTGTTGTCCATGTCCATGGTTCCTTTATACTAGGTTCTTATCTAAGCTGCTCCCCTTCCTTGCCTCTGCCTTCCCCCTCCCCCCAACTCCTTTCCCCCTGACCACTGAAGGCCTATTCACTGTATTCATATATTTGGTTCTGTTTTGCTTGTTGTTAGTTTTGTTCATTATTGTCCTGTAATGGGTGAGATCATATGATATTTATCCTTCACTGATTGGCTTATC
>PVIW01002833.1:144473-196376 GCA_004026585.1 Noctilio leporinus
ATCATCCACTGATGGGCACTTAGGCTGTTTCCAGCACTTGGCTATTGTAAATAGTGCTGCTATGAACATAGGTGTGCATAGGTTCTTATGAATTGGTGTTTCAGGATTCTTTGGGTATAGTCCAAGTAGTGGAATTGCTGAATCAAAAGGCAGTTCCATTTTTAGTTTTTTAAGGAAACCCCATCCTGTTTTCCACAGTGGCTGCACCAGCCTGCATTCCCACCAACAGTGCACGAGGGTTCCCTTTGCCCCACATCCTCGCCAACACTTGTTGTCTGTTGATTTGTTGATGATTGCCATTCTGACAGGGGTGAGGTGGTATCTTATTGTGGTTCTAATTTGCATCTCTCTGATGACTAGTGGTGTTGAGCATTCTTTCATATGCCTCTGGGCCCTTTGTATAACTTCCTCAGTGAGTTGTCTGTTCAGGTCCTTTGCCCATTTTTTAATTGGGCTGTCTGTCTCCCTGGTGTTGAGTCGCATTAGTTCTTCATATATTTTGGAGATCAGACCCTTGTCTGAGGTATCATTGGCAATTATATTTTCCCATACAGTTGGTTCCCTTTGAATTTTGCTGATGTTTTCTTTAGCTGAACAGAAACTTTTCAATTTGATATAGTCCCATTTGTTGATTTGTTCTTTTATTTCCTTTGCCCTTGGTGAAGTATCCGTAAACATATTTCTGTGTAGGATATCCAAAAGTTTACTGCCTATATTTTTCTCCAGGACCTTTATGGTGGCACTGCTTATATTTAAATCCTTTATCCATCTTGAGTTTATTTTGGTGTATGGTATAAGTTGGTGGTCTTGTTTTATCTTTTTGCATATTGCTGTCCGGTTCTCCCAACACCACTTGTTGAAGAGACTGTTTTTACTCCATTTGATATTCCTTCCCCCTTTGTCAAATATTAGTTGACCATAGAGTCCTGGGTTAATTTCTTGGCTCTCTCTTCTGTTCCATTGATCTATATGTCTGTTCTTATGCGATTTGGCTATTTTTTATTGTCTGTGCTTTTGGCATCATTTCTTTAAAATGGCCAAATCCAGTGTCATGAACTTTTTCCATTGTCTTAGAAGTATAACACTTTACTTTCTGTTTTACAGGGTTGAACTTTGGAGAGAACCAAGCAAATCCTTGGGTATCAGCATTGTTGGTGGACGAGGAATGGGGAGTCGTCTAAGCAACGGTGAAGTGATGAGGGGCATTTTTATCAAACATGTTCTTGAAGACAGTCCAGCTGGAAAAAATGGAACCTTGAAACCTGGAGACAGAATAGTGGAGGTACCCTCCCACGCGTGCTCGTGCTGCGGCTCTCCACCTGTTACATCCTCTTCACCAAGGGCATCACCATCTTTACACTGGTTCTCAGCTGAACATTAGAGTAAAATATGTTTGTGGTTAAAGCATTTCATTTTTTTCTTTTGCTTTTTAAAATCTTTATTTAACCCTCATCCGAAGACATGCTCATTGATTTTAGAGAGGGGAAGGGGGGCAGGAGAGACAGAGAGAAATATTTATCAGTTGTCTTGCCCCTAAGCACCCCAACTGGGAATCGAACCTGCCAGTTAAACCCGCAGCTATTTGGTGAATGGGATGATGCTCCAACCAACATAGCCACCGGCCAGAGCAAAGCATTTCTTATTTCTTTTCATCCATAATTGTTCTCTTCAATATATATTGACAGATTATATATCTTGATGTTTGAAAGTATAACCAACCATTTTAAAAACATTGACCCTGAGAGAAAATAATTTAAGTTCTTTGTGATAAGAGCAAAGTAAATTTGGGGGGGGAAAATAATTCTTTAAGAGTGCATATTCATTCACATGCAAAATATGTCTATTATAGTTAAGTTGAAATTGAGATTTCTTTGCAAAAATAGTTATTTCATTGCAAACATTGTTGGATGAGTTTTTTTCCCTCAGTGAGGCTTCTTTATAAAATCTTTTATGCTAAGGCCCTGATCACCTTTCACATAAATGCCCCCAGCCTTAGTCCAAACTCAGATTTTCCTTCTTCTCAGTGCTGTACCCATTCGTCAGTCCCTCAAGGCAGCATGTGTGTATGCCACACATGTGCATACACATGTGTACATACGTGTATTTTGTTATATGTGAGAGAAAAGATTTGATCAAGTTGTACCTAACTCCTTCATTTAAATCAAAGTTTAATCATTTAAATAGCCCTCCATCAGGAGTTACTCATTCATTTACTTAACAAATATTCCTGAAACAGCTGTTGCATTCTAGGTGCTAGAAGGGGCTCTCGGCCTTCCACAATAAACAAGACACTGTGCCTGCCTGTCAGGTGGGACAGACTTGACAGGAATCAAGTCATTTCAAAGCAGTGTGATAAATTATCTGATCATGGTAAGATAGTGTTAGTTAAGAGGGGAGAGAAAGAGATACCTGACACAGATTTGCTGGATTGTCAGGATTTATAGAGTAGACTAAAAGACAACTTCCAACTAGAAACTGACCCTTTCATTACTATGATGACCATTATATTTACTTTATACAAGTGATTGTTTCTAATTTTCTAAAAACAAAAGAAGGTTATAACTTAGCCATTTTTTTAAATTAGCATTTGGGGATTGATTGACTGATAATTACTGAGAGCTGAAGAAGAAAGGAAATTGAAAGAGAAAGCAAGGGCCATGTATGTTTTATTTTCCTTTTGACTACTTACAGAGAAGAATGGTGGGCTTTTCCTTCTCTTCCTGTATACTCACCTTTCATTAGATGAAAATTTAGCCTGTTATAAGAATGCTGTCTACAGTTTGCATTTTAGGTGACCACAATGCAGTTTATTGTGTGGGTACTTCACTAGTAAATACCTTTGACATATGTAGAAAAAGTAAGAAATGCTCATAATTATTTCTGGAAAGGATTGATCATAGTTTGCACCAAAGTATTATTTAAAAGTATGAAAAATGTTAAACAATCCTATCCAATTGAAAAGGATTTTTTATGTTTGGTAAAGTACTGTGTGCTGTTCAGTAGTGGTTTGTTGAGTGCTGTTATGTATGAGGACTTTTCTCATAAATAGGAAAGCTGTAGGCCTCCGTAATCCTGAGAATTCTGCAATAGGTATGCTAAGAGTTTCTGGAAAAAAATTTCTGTGTGTGTGTGTGTGTGTGTGTGTGTGTGTGTGTATAGAGAGGGAGAGAGAAAGACTAGATGAGTAGAAACTTGCAAATGATTTTATTCTAAGTATAGAGTTCTTTGGATATGAGCAAAGATATTTAATGTCCCACTAAATCTTCCCACTAATGGAATATATAGTACAAATAAAACTAACTTTTATTCTATAAAAATGTCATTTTTAATATACATTGAAAGAGATGTTAAGTATCAAGTATCAATCTGAGAGAGATTGTCAATTACATGTAGTATATACTTATGTATATACATTTTTTAAAGGTGATAATATTCTATGCAGAGATATAGTAATTTTTTTCCAGAATTGCGCCCCTTCTAATTTTGTCATTTTGTTATATATATCTTATTGTGGTAATTAGAAATGATAAAATGATATAATAACCTATATAGTTTTCTGACAGGATTAGCATTTGGCCTTTCAAACTGTTTTCCTTCCTATTCATGCAGTGCATCAGCCAAGCTGATCATCACCCAGGCAAGCCGTGTAAAAGTTTATAAAATAACTTTCATTTCCAAGCTACTTATATAAGAATTACTAACAAGTAAGCACAGTTTCTTGGCTTCCTGCTCCTGTCATGTCTATTACAAAGATCCTTTTGCAAAACTAACCTTACCATAACCTGTTATTTCTGAATGTCAGAAATTTGTTTTTAACTTCAAATTTCCCTGTATAGAGAGATAAGTACACAATGCATTACCCACCTACTTCCCAAAACACTCTTAATGGGTTGGAAAAAATATTTCTACAGTGACTTTTATGATGAAGACAGCACTACTAGGCAGTCCCCTTATATTATTTCTTTAATTGTGCTGATTTATTAAAGGAACGGCCAAGCAGTATAAGGAAAGCAGAAGCAGAGCCTTCATTTTAATTAATTATTATTTTGATTGATCAGTAGAGACAGAAATCAGTGTCCAAAACAAGGAACCGCTGTCTGCTGACCAGATTAAAAATTCTGAAGCCTCACAAGTAGTTTCAGTTATTTTTGATTCTGAAACTGATTTTCCAGGAGCCTTCTCCAAGGAACCTCAGGACTCCAGATCCACACGTTGTTCTGTTGTTCTATAGCTTCTTGAAATGTTAAGCTGAGGCCTTCCATTGCAGGTGGATGGCATGGACCTCAGAGATGCAAGCCACGAACAAGCTGTGGAAGCCATTCGGAAAGCAGGCAACCCTGTAGTCTTTATGGTACAGAGCATTATAAACAGACCAAGGGTAAGCAAACAGAGGGCAAGGTAGGCATACCCAAACAGTGTTCAACTTGGAATCTAATGGATCAAGGACCAAGTTGTCTCTAGAAGCAAAGATACAGTCTTGGAATCTTAGAGACTTGTTAAAAGTTTGTTTTGCTTGTTTTTTGTTTTTGTTTTTTTTTTTCAATTGAGTTATCCTGGCACTCCCTTCTACTGTGTTTAATAAACACTTGAATTTTGTTTTAAATGCACAGAAGTAGGATTCATTGGTGGCCAATGATGTCTTGATGGACTATTATTAATATTCATTACAGAACTAAAATATGTAAGTTGTTAAGAGAAATGTGGTATAGTCCTTCAGGTTAATAGTCTGTGACCTTTAGTGGAGTCCCTTAGAAGCCAGCAAGATTCCATTTTCTTTATAAATATATTCATTTAGACAGAATTTTCAGGCTATAAAATCACATGATCACCTGGGATTCTTACTGTATTTGTCTATCCCTCTGAGCAGTAAATTTACACATGGTCAGTTTTGTTTAAGCCCTATGGCTCTATAATATTTATTTTATAACTGCTGTTCCCCAGCTTCAATCATTGTATAGCTCCTCATTGCTGAGTAGGACAGAAAACTACTAACCTGTTTAACCATCAGTCATCACAGGTAAAATGACTTCAAAATTATTTTTTTAAGTGTAAGTGCATTAATAAATGTGGATCGAGAAGATACTAAGTGAGGCTTTGTGTACTTGATATGCCTTAATATTGCTAAAGATGAAAATTATGCTAAAAGCTTAAAACTATTTTTCTGTTCCTTTTTTTTAATGCCTCAGTAAAAAGAAAATTCTTTTTAATGTGCAGCACTTATTAAATATAGTTGGGCTACATAGCCTTTAGAAAGTTCTTCAGAAGCACACATGTTCACTGAAAAGTTCACACAGCATTGCCGGAGTTTTCTGTATGTGCTGAAGCGTATAGAGAGGTCCACTTCTGGATTTAAGAATGCCTGACATGCTGATTCTTTTTGAGATACTTGCTTATTATTACCTTTTAGGGTTGGTTATCTTTAAAAGGAAAAAGGTCAACGTATGTGAGGGGAGTTAAAAGAATTATCTAAAATTTAAAATATGTAAGTTTATATGAAGTACATTTAACTTTTAAAATGATAGAATTTAAGATATTAGTGCTCAATTGATGGTAGGAAAGTAGCAAACAGCTCTGTAGATGAGATCACAGTAATTTGTCAAAATCTGTGCCATTGAATAAAAGTGACTAGATTTATCCTGTTGGTCCTTCCTTTTGTTGTTGAGACAGGTGTAGCTCTGCTCTGGGTTTACTGTAAGAAATGAATTTAGTAGTTCTTAATGTAAGCATTTATCTTCACATCTGCAGTTTTTAATCATTCAGTTGTTTATTGTTAGGTAATAATTATTCATTCAGATGAGAAAATCTGCCAAATGGTAGGGCTGCATCATACTACACTCTTTTCAAGCACTATTCAGTTTGTTTAAATAAGTATAAATCTTTCTACATTTGTTTCCATTTGTTGTGTTAAACATAGACACAGCATGATAATGTTGGTAAATGACTGTTTAAGTTAAAGCTGTTTTTTGTGTGGGTGGGTTTTACGTATTTTTTGTCTTATTTTTAATTTCAAACTTTTATATCATTTAAGACAATACTATAAACTGCTGAATAGGATTCTCTATACAAGTTTTTTAAAACCTAAACTACAAATATTTATTTCAGTGCCAGTCACATTTTCTAAGGAGCTGGGAAGATTTTATTTTCATGCACCTGGAAAGTATTCCTATTTAGTATCTAAGTTATAATGATGCCTGATTTTATGACAATTACTCCAGGGATAAATCTTGCTCAAGTGAGGTTTTAGGACATGCCACTCCAAAATATGGAACATTGGATAATGACTATTTTAAACTAAAAGAGTTTGAGAAAAGACAGGTGCTAGGATGCCTCTGACCTCCCCCTTGCACACTGAAGCAGGTAGATTCTCATGTGAGAGGTGCCCTTGTACCTGGAGGAAAGATGGAGGGATGCTGAGAGGAAACCGAATGAATAGATTGTGCTAAGTTCACCCCCTTTAGCTCATATTCTTTTGTCCTATAATACTTTCCGCGACTGCCAGCAGTTCATCCAACCTAGTATAAAAACACTCAGGTTTAACCATTTTTTCTTACAAAGGCACTGTGTCACATAAAACTGGCATTAAGTCAGTATGCATACTTTTCTCTTGTTCATCTGTTTCTTACTACAGAGATGCAGCTGGGAATTTAAGATGGGTAGAGGGAATTTTTTCCCTTCTCTACATACGCATTTTGCTTTGGGAAATTATAATTAAATTTGCATTTAAAATACTTCGTATTCAATAATTTACTTCCCCATGGAAATAAATTGAGTATACTATAATTTAAAGGAAAAAAATTACAAAATAACTTAGTTTCTTAATGGTAAATATTTTATGGATATTGTAAAGCTTTAAGAAAAAATAGGTTAATAAGCTAGTCTTTGGCTCTTAGACCATTTAAGAAGCAGAACTTCTCAGAACTAGCCCTGATAATTCCACCAGTGCGACACTTTACAGCATTCTGTGTGACCGCATCATCATAGCAAAGAGTGGGCCTTATTAATACGGGCCAGAGAATGTTTTTGTCTTCCCTGCGCTACTTCTTATTTAATAACATTTCTATTTTTATCAGCCCTTGGAACCATAAACAGAAGTTTCATCATTGATTTTTTTAAATAATAATATAGTCTGTTTCTATAAATCTTTCTTTAATAATAGTGGTCTACCATTTCCCTTGCTGTGTTCATGCCATACTTTTATATTCTGTTCTCAGGGCCAAATTCTAATCCTATAAGAGCTGCAAATTTAAAAAAAAAAAAAGGAAGGAAGGCAAGCAAAACAAAATAATAAAACTCTCTTTAAATATTCTATTTCTTGCTGTTATGGTTTTATTTTATAATATTCTACAGAATTATAAAGGAAATGTAAAACCAAGAAATTCCATGTATGAGGATTAGAAATAATCTCTACCTTCCGTAGCATAGTTTTTTTATTTTTTCTCTTTTTGGCTGGGATATGTTTTTAATCTCTGCCTAGTCATTTCTTCCATCGTAAGATATGGTCACATTCCTTGGCATTTGTGATCTTTTTTGTGAAGCAGGAGTTGACATTTGAAACTGAAAAGCAGAGCAAACGTTGAGATGAACAGAAATGTCATTGTGCCCGTTTCTTTTTTCTGTCTCCTCCCTGTAGGAAAAACATTGCAGAAGAGCAGATTGAAAGGGTAACGTGGCATGAGCTTCCGTACAGGCTACGAAGTGAGGGTAGTCTTTGCAGAGCGCTCTCCCACGCAGGGGGGTCACGTGACAATCTCTGCTACTCTTGGTGCTTGCCAGTAGAGTTTTTTATAGAGAGAAGTAACACAAACATTTAATTGGAGCCAAAATGAATTTTAAATGTCTGCAGTTTCCCCTGAAAGAAGTAGTCAATAAAAGAAAAAGATAGTGGGTATGAAGAGAAGGAGAATTTTATTGTGCTAAGGAAATTACTTTTTTTTCCCCCTTAAACTATGAAAATGCTAAATTCTATTTGGCAGTCATCCTGCCTTTAATATGTATATTCAAATCCAGTAGTCCTAACTCCATGTATCATAGGCAAACCACAAAACCTGTGAGAAATACTGTAGGGTAGGACTTCAATTATTATTCAAAGCCTCAAAAATACCCCAATATATAATAATATGGGAACTTTTATAGGGAATTTTATATATATTATGTATATATATAATATTTATACTTTGACAAAAATGTAGGCAGAAATAGAGAGCACCACTGTACAGTGATTCATATTATTTTTAATTATCATTTTTTAACTAAAAATATGATTTTATGCAATCTTAGTATTTGTCAAAGTATGAGAATTTCCTGACTGAGAAACAAGATAACAGACTCATGAAAGTTACCAGTGAATTAGTAGACAAATGTTTAATTTGCATTCTGAAACACGTAGACAATTCTTTTTTTTACCAAAAAAAAAAAAAAAAAAAAAAGCATAATTTGCTTTTAAATGTACATGTTAAAAACTTTGATGATTTTGGTTTTGAAACATGTTTACTGATTTGCATAGAATATATATTAGTATATAAAGTAGACAAATATACATGCATCCGTCTAATAGTGAAGACATTTAGTGAAAATAAAAGAACTTAAGGATCCATTTGACGGAATCATTTCCTAGGTGGTTTGTGGCTAGATTTAGATAGAAGTGCAGGTTCAGGTAAACATTTAGTTGTAGACTGTTTAATAAGATGTCATTACTAATCATAGATTATCTTACAGGATCTAGTTTTACACAGTTACTGAAATCAGTATGTACTTTGTTCGTAAAACTGAGTTGTTTGGAATACATTACTTTGCGCTCAGCGCCTGTTATGTTTCTTTTTAGAAACCCCTCTTGCCTTCCTTGCCGCACAACCTTTACCCTAAGTACAGCTTCAGCAGCACTAACCCATTTGCTGATTCTCTGCAGTTCCACGCTGACAAGGTTGGATAATGCCCATTGTCGTGCCATTGCCTTTTGCAAATGTTTTGTTCTTTGTTACTATTGTGCCTTTGTCCCAGTTCACTGTTTACTAAATTTGGGCAAGGAAAAAAAGAAAACCCTGTGTGTTTGCAGTGGGCATGTAAATCCTTTCTTAAGCACATTTTCTTGCCAGAGCATATTCATTTTTGTAGCTGAAATTAGACGGTCCTTCTGAAGGGCAAGGTAGAATTGTGAGACCAGTGCCTTTTCTGCGTTTTGGTGTGAGTTAAATTTCCTGATATTTAAGTTTTTGTTAATTGCCTAATATATGAAACACTGTCACACATATCTTTTTTTTTAAACCTTGTAATGGTTTAAATCTTTAATAAGCTTATACAGGGTGGTCCTAAAATCCTTCCTGTGAGTTAGCCATGCTGCAGAAACCCATATTTTCATAGGAGCCTGTTGAATATTCATACAGCACTTCCACGTAAATGCCTGAATCAGAAACCTTGTAACTTTTGCAGCACTTGGAAGTCTGTACTTGGATATTCTCATATTCTGATGAAATTACAAATCCAAAATTGAAACAAAAACAAGAACATGTATACTATAATTTGATCATGAAAAGGAAGAAAGCTGTGAACAATTTCTTTCAGGAAGCATTTTATGAATATTCATTGGAATTTCATGTTGTTGTAACGAAGAAAACCAAAGATGATACATCTGAAGGAACATGTTTTCTGTTACTGTAGGAATTACAGGATTCAAGTACAGTTTTCATCCGTTGTTCCCCATCTAACCCTTTTGCTCCCACACCATTTAAGGTTTGTCTTGGTGTGAAATTTTCCTAAGTGGTGTGTTACAGTGTGCGTGTGTGTACATTATCCTGTGTGCATACATGGCATGGAGTGATTTCAAGTGCACTTTACATTCTTGCCAATGAAAACTAAACTACCTTTGTTAAAGGCTTATATTTTTATTAACAAAATTAAAGAAATGTCAGCAACAAGCCAATTATATGATCTCAGTTAGAATGAGGGCTTTATGGGGAGTAAAATAGAACACCTAATTACCTTTAGTAAATACAGGCTTATGTTAGTTTTATGATTCATCAGCTATGTTAGAGAACCACGTTAGTTAACTCATGTTGTAAAAATGTGCCTAAGATCCTGAACAAGTTGTAGACAGTAGGTTTTATTTGTTCGTTTGTTTAAGAAAATATCAGCTCAGAAAAGTTATATAGCAAGTAATGTCTAAAAATTTGTGCCCAGAAATTTGTTAAAATTATGGGAAGTTTACATTAGATTTTATTCTAATTTTTTTAATGAAATGGGCTTAGTTCACGCTTGCTAACACTTTTTTTGTTGGTACTGTGAAGTAATTTTATTTTAACCAGAAAAACGTTTAATTACACATTCCCTCCAACTTAGTATGTTTAATGAACCTTGACTGGGTCAAATGAGCTTTGTTTGTGAGTTTTTTATTTATACATTGTTAATTTGAGATTTTTGTAGCCCAGCATTTGGGAAGATAACAAGTGGGTCGTTTACACTAGTAATTCTTGTCTGTCTGACCAATGGTATCTAAACTGAACATTCTAATATAGTCCATTTTGTTACCAGAACATCTATTGTCCTGTAAGTCTCTATCCATCAGCTTTCCTGTGCTTTGCCAGGAAAATAATAATTCATGTTTATTATGATCATTATGGGGTAACTTAGAAGGGCTTTCTGAATCATCAAAGAAAGAGTACATTCAATGTCATACAGTTTTAGAATTAGGTGTATTTTGTGGTATTTTGGTTCTTGATACCAGCTAATAATCCCTAAGTATTTGTGGATGCCTGTCCTTTAGTGTGTTCTGTAAGAAGATTTTTGTTTTTAAATCACATTTTTTCTCACATGTAAAATAAAACAAGGTATTTTAGAGGGATTTTTGTGTAGCATGAAAGGTGAAATAAAGGAGGATGGGAAAACATAGATTCCAGGCATGAGGGATACTGTCATACAGGGTTAGAACTTGAGCTGGGTGCCTCTGACTCTTGGATTAGGTACAGCCTTACCATGGACATTGGCGGAGACAAACTGCTGCAATGGAAAGTGCATTGGATTGGGTTAAGAATTAAGCAAAAAGAACCATTGTGTAATTTTTGAACAAAATCTTTCAGTTCTCATTCCCTCAGATTATTAATCTGCAAAGTGAGCCTAATGATTTAAGGTCCTCTTAAACTCTCATGTTCTGTTTGATATTCTATAACTTGATGAAGCCAGGTCCTTTTCTGGGATGAGGACCTAGGTGACACCACATATCCCATACTTTGGCGTTACATAAAGTGTTCTCCCGTGTTTCGCGTTTACCTTGCGAGCAACCTTGGCAGGGGAACAGTGGTGTTGTCCCTTAGAGCAAGCCCCTCAGATCCAAGCCTGCATGCTCTGTGCCAAGCAGCGGCCCCTGGGAGGTACATGCATGTGCAATGCTCATTTCTGTGGATGTGGTGACACAGTCATCTGGAGAGAGGATTCAGGTAGTACTAAAAAGTTACTTAAATAAAGTCTCACAAGCAAGTTTTGAAATTCTTCGGTTTGATTAATGTCTTTATGTTTTTCTAGTTTCTTAGAAGACTTTTCTAGAGTGCTCCCAAATCTTGCCCAGACCCCTGGACATTTATGATAACTTGTGAATGAAAATTTCCAAAAGGGGAAGTTTGTATAATTTTTTTATCTTAAATTCCTTAAGCCTTAAAATGGAATAGTTCATCACCTTAAAATACCAAATAACAATTTAATGAGTTGTTCTGTGAACATACCACTTTGTTTTTCATAAACTTCACCTGAATCCTGTCTACCATTATATATTTATATTTCCCATTATTTAGGTGTCAGATATTTTAAAGCCTTTTTTTTTTTTTTACATTATTCTCTTATGTGTTTTTCTTGACTTTTTTCCCCTTAAGTTACACAGACCCACTGCATTCCTCTTGTTCCTACAGACACCCAGTCAGTCAGAAGCAGAGTCAGAAAAGGCTCCATTGTGCACCGGGCCTCCACCCCCGCCTTCAGCCTTTGCAGAAATGAGTGGTGATCGTGCCCCATCATCTGCGAGCAAAACCTCAGAAGTGGACAAAGAGGATGAGTTTGGGTACAGCTGGAGTAAGTTCTCTTTTTGTAATGCATTTAATTATAAGAGGTATTTTAAAAGCTCTGTGTTTCTCAAGGCTTATGCCTCCATGAAAAGGGATGTTTTAGCTTTAGTTATAAATACTACAGTTTTGTGTGGAAAAAAAAAATACTGTTTGCTTTTTCTTGAATACAGCATACATTCCCAAGGCATGAAATCATATTCCTCTTTTTATTCAAGTCTACATTTCTCTTAAAGCTCACTTTGCCATTTATCTGAGAATTAAAAGGGACAGGGCACTCTCTCAGAAACTGTTACTGGATGAACGACCTTATGGGCTTGCACAGGTCATCTCCCCTCTGTGGGCCTCAGATTCTTTCAGTTGTTGTTGATACTCTGCCTTGAAATTTGGTGTTTTCTCTACTAGGATTGTAATACAGTTGAGATAAAAATGTTGGGTATTTGACAAGTTGTTTAACCGCTTCTAAGTTTTAGCTGAGTGGTCTATTCCTCTTTAAAATGCATTTTTATCTCCAGTTGCCAACTTTGCATTAGGAATTAGGACATGTGTGAGGCATGCTGAGGACAGTTCCTGAGGTCCAGGCAACCTTCGCAGGCAGCCACTATGAGGACCATTGGGATGTCTCTGTTTTCTAAGGAAATAAACTATTCTACAGGGAAGTGGTAAAAATTCAGCCAAGAGTTATAAATCTCAGTGCTTAAAAAAGTTTAATTTTTAAAATATAATTATTTCCTTTAAGAAAGCTATGCTGTATGCTGTTTGGAAATACAGAGTGTAAAAGTTGCATTGCTAGATTCTAGAAGGATTCAGGAAATGGCAGTTTATGAAATTGATCCAGTTAAGAATCTGTAGAATACATGGTATCAGCCATATAGTAATACTTTGTAAGAAATGATTTGTAAAATTTAGTTCTCAGCCTACTTTAAATGAGATTAGAGTATATTGCTAATTAACCAAGGTGGACAGAATATACTCTGAGGAAAGCATTAAATGGAACGGTTGCGTTATCTACTGTCACATCACAAGCTACCCCAAAACTGAATGGCTTGAGGAAGCAACTTATTATTAATCTGTCAAGGTGCCGTGATAGACTGGGTTCACTTGGGTTGGGCCCAAGATGGCTCAGTCATGTGCCTGGCATTTGGTGTTGCCACTGGCTGATTCCTCTATAGGCCTCTGACATGGGGCACCTGCATTTGGTTCTAAATCTAGAACATGTGGGATAGGAGATGTGAGTGGTGTCATCTGCTTAGGACATGTGTCCAAAAGCTGGGACAGGTACATTGGTATGTCCTGGCCTGATGGCTCTGTGCAATCACAAAACTCATCCCCTTTATTCTGGATATATGGGCCAAGCAACTGCCCAATATGGTAAGACACACATTGTAGATTTTTCTGTGGGAGAAAAGCTTCCACTGACCAATCATGATGAATGCTCTGGATGTTATGTTCTCTGCAAATGATAAATTTCTATTTTGATCATAGTCTGAGTTTGTTCATGTGAATCACTCTTAGACCTGATCACCCCAAGCAAATCAGTTGATCAGATACTGTGCTCTCTGCACCCTGGATGCAAAAAAATTCCCAAAGTGTGGGTATTTCAGAAACCAGTTTGTTTAGTTCTTCTTAACTACCAAGCATTATTTTGGTACAAATAAGGCCCTTTTGAGGCTCTTTCAAAGATCCTTCTATATTAAAGCATTTGACTGTGAATTAATTCTCAATACCTATAATCTTATTGTTGTTATTGTTGTTACTGTGTGTAGAAAATATCAGAGAACGTTACAGAACTCTCACAGGCGAGCTACATATGATTGAACTGGAGAAAGGTCGCAGTGGTTTGGGGCTAAGTCTTGCTGGAAACAAAGACCGATCCAGAATGAGTGTCTTTATAGTGGGGATTGATCCAAATGGAGCGGCTGGGAAAGATGGTCGATTGCAGATTGCAGATGAGCTCCTAGAGGTAATTTCTTGTGGAAAGTGCTGAATTTACTTTTGTGGATTTGGTGCAGTGGAATCATTAGTTTCTAAAAAAAATCACGTGGGCCTCATGTGATGTTGGAAAAAACTATCACTTTCCTAATAAAATAGATGCATTACAGCAAATTTAGCACTAAACCAAGTTTCTATTAAGTAGAGTCCATGTTCCCATTAACTTCCATTTAAGGGGTCATGACTGTGTAGCACCAGAAACAATTTTTGCCCCAAGACAAGATGACACTTCAGAAAACCTTTTTTGTGTGTGCTGCATTTATTAGGAGCTTTTGAAAAGCCGTATGACCAATCATTCCCCAGTAATGAGAGTGACCTGTTAGACATTCTGTAAATTGAATCCCTAATAGTATAGTGATGGATGCCGGGTGCATTGGGGTCAAGGTTAAGACTATGTAACTAAAACAATAACTCAACCTGCCAAACAAAAATAAATTTGTGGGCCATACTTGATAGTATTTAGAATTACCATTGCTGCTTGTTTGGTTTGTCCTTGCCTTCTGTAGGCTGGGGTCCAAATTAAGGCAATTTTTATATTGCCTTAATACTCTTCCCTGTACCTTGTGTATTTCTCCATTGGTTAGAATGGCTCAGTCAGCAATAGCTAAGTGACTATAAAGACTGGCAGTTTCCATCAGGCACTGTACTGTGAGGACTCAACATGCCACCCAAATCCTGAACCTATGAGCATTGCTTCTCCCAGTGGCCTATACCCAGGACTTGAGTTTTGAGATTCACTAGAAACTAGAGGACTTCTCAGAGTGCTCTGTGAAGGTCACAGGTGCTTCCACAGAGCTCTTGTCTACTGCAAAGTGTGCCAAAGCCCATTGCCTGCCAAGAACTTCACTCTCTGCTCTCCCACAGTTAGCCTCTCTAGTCCAGGGAGATCAGACTGTAGGACATCATTTTAATGTTGGCGTTTAATAGGACTTTTTCAAAGTCAGGTTCATGTTCTTGGAAAGAGACTTTATGAGCTAGATATAT
The DNA here is from genome assembly GCA_004026585.1 of Noctilio leporinus. NCBI lineage: Eukaryota > Metazoa > Chordata > Mammalia > Chiroptera > Noctilionidae > Noctilio > Noctilio leporinus. The sequence continues at coordinate 159,491 of PVIW01002833.1, forward strand.
TGATAGAAATTTACAAAATTAAAATTCTAGGCTCAGTTTATGACATTTATTTCCCATAGATCAATGGTCAAATTTTATATGGAAGAAGTCATCAGAATGCCTCATCAATCATTAAATGTTCCCCTTCAAAAGTGAAAATAATTTTTATCAGGTAAGCATTTTCTTTTCTTTTTTTTTTTTTAAAGGTTTTATTTTATTATTTTTAGAAAGAGGGGAAGGGAGAGAGGCAGAGAGGGAGAAAGACATCAATGTATGGTTGCATTTCACCTGCCTCCAGACAAGACCTGACTGGAGACCTGGTTTGCAACCTGGTTATGTGCCCTGGCTGGGGAATTGAACCTGTGACCTTTGGGTTCGCAGGCCGGTGCCTTATCCACTGTGCTACCAGCCAGGGCCAAGCATTTTCTTTTTCTAGTTTACTATATGCATTGTGTTAGCCTTTCCACTCTGAGTTTGTTTGAATGAAAATAAAACATTTATAAATATGTTAGTGTTACAGTTTCAGGTCTCTGGAATTACAGAATTTTCTCTAGCAATCCTTCTTAGTCAAAGTGAAAGTTCAAAAATAATACGAATCATTGTGATATGATAAGTCAATGTACTTTCTTTTAGGAATAAAGATGCAGTGAGTCAGATGGCTGTGTGTCCTGGAAATACAGTAGAATCTTTGCCTTCTACCTCAGAGAATCTTCAAACTAAGGAGGTATGTAGCTCATGTTTGTTTCTCTGGGAAGATTTGATTGATGTACGACTTAATATAGCCAGCAAGTGTAGAACCCTTACAGACTATGAAAAATTAATAAATCATAGCCTTGGCCCCCATGAAGTTTATAATAAGCCTAGTACAAGAAGTGCCTGAGAAATGAGCTCATCACTCGTGTGAAGGTTAGTAGTAGAGTTTACACGGAGAATAATGAAGATGGAAGATGTGTCAATTCCACCCCTGGAAAGAGTGAGAATAAGACTTTAGAGAGGAGGTTACTTATTTATAGGTTGAAAGTAGAAGACTTGGGGACAGAAACATCGCAAGCAGAGGGCAGTAGTCTGGAAGCTTTGGCAAATGCGGACCATTGAAAACTGTAGGGCATAGTGAACAGCAGAGGCAGGGAATGGGAGCTGGTGAGGAAGCATCACAGAAAAGGGAGGGAGGATTAGATCATGGGAATGCGATGAAGACTTTGTCTTTGAGGCCACGATGTTGAGTACTCAAAGAACGAGAATTGTATTTTTTAAAACTTCTTTGGAAATGGTGCACAGAAAAATCAGATGTTGCAGGGAAAAAAGGTTAAGTTAAAGGAAATAAGAAAATTATAGAGTAGTTCAGGAGAAAAATAACAAGGTCCTGAACTAATGTAAGAAAAAATAAAAGGGAAATGGTTACATCATATGATTTAAGGCCTAGGTACTTCATCCACAACTAAATGTATTCATTGAGGAAGGATGAATGGTTGAGAATTTATCCAACAAATATTTATTGGGTATCTGCCTTGTCCAGGTACTGTTCTTTGGGGAGGAAATAGACTGGTGAATGAAACAGATAAGACGTACAAGGTTTCCGTATATCTGATTTGGTGACTTGATGGAAACCTGACATTTACCAAAATAATAAAAAAATTAAGAGGAACAAATATTTGTAAAAATAGACTCATGTATTTGAGACTGCTTAAGATTGAAATACAGTATACACTTGATCCAGTGTTTAGAGATGGATCACCTTAGGTGCAGGTTTGGCATGAGAGCTGAGGTTGGTACCCACAGAGAACATTTACAGAGAAGATGGACAGGGACAGGATTATGTGCTATCAACGACAAGAGAGAAGGCTAAACAGAGTGGTCAGAGACAATGAAGAACTAGATAGACATGTTGCATAGCAGCTGAGGAGAGCACATTTCAAGAAGAAGAGTTGTGTTCTACAATCTTAAACATTGCCAAGAGGTCAAGTAAGAAGATGAATAAAGAAAATCCATTGGACTTGGCAATTAGGAAATTAGTAGTGATTTTTGAGAAAGCAAAACATGAGTAGCTTTGGATACGGGCTTCAGATGAATAGAAGGATGTAATAGAGAAAGTAAAGTTTAAAATTAGAAGAGATAGGATGATTATCAGTGAGAGAAGGTGTAGGAAAGGGAACACTTCCCTAAATAAACATATAAGCATGAGGCTTTATCCATACATAAGATAGATGTACAACCCATTGTCTTATTCTGGGAAACTGAGCTATTCATTGCTCATAATGGTAAGCTGAGTGAAATGTTTTTTTCATGATTACAAAGGAGAACATTTTATTTTTATTTATTTATTTTTAAGATTTTATTTATTTTTAGAAAGAGGGGAAGGGAGGGAGGTAGAAAGGGAGAGAAACATCAATGTATAGTTGCCCTTTACCTGCCTCCAGCTATGCAGCTGCTTGAGACCTGGCTTGCACCCTGGTTATGTGCCCTGGCTGAGAATCAAACCAGCGACCTTTGAGTTCACAGGCCGGCACCATTCCACTGAGCCACCAGCCAGGACTAGAAAATTTTATTTTCATATGGATTGTACCAAATAGATCTTTTAATGAAATGGAGTAACTTAATAATTTTCAGGTAGAACAGTTAATAGCTTCTAAAACCACTTGACTAACATTGTAAAAAATAACAAATGGTACCTGTGCTGGTGTTCTGTGTTTCAAAGAGTTTCACTGTTTGGTAACTGCATTGCTAGTGGATTTCATTATAGAGTCAATCCAGGCAGTTTGAAAATCATATTGTGTCTCTGTGCTCCAAAATAATTGCTATCTAATCACACCTCATTAGTATTTTGAAGAGAATATACTGTTCACAAATGTCATAAGATGTTGAAATAGTAATAATGAATTACAATATATGAAATAATTTTCAATAAGTGACCTTTACATTAAACAAAAAATACATAACACTCACTCATTTTTTTTGCCATTTCTTTCCCTCTGTCAGGCTGAACCAAGTGTTGTCACTTCAGATGCAACTGTGGACCTCAGTTCATTTAAAAATGTGCAACATCTGGAGCTTCCCAAGGTAAATCTCCTTTGAATTAAAATGAAATGATAAAGAGTCCCTTCACACCTCTGTTCTAATCCATTGGTTCTCAAACGTGTAGTTGCCAGACCAGCAGCATCAGTATTACCCAAGGTCTTGTTAGAAATGCAGATGTTAGTCTACAGCCATACCACCTGAAAGCGCCCGATCTCGTCTGATCTTGGAAGAAATGCAGATGTTAGGGGCCATCTGGGATGAGTAACTGGGATGGGCCCCCACTCCATGTTTCAGTAAGCCTTCCGGGTGATTCCAATGAACGCTGAAGTGTGAGAACCACTCTGCAAATTGATATTTTAGCAGGGACTCCACTTTTCCTCCTTTATGGTGGCCCAAGATCTGAAATTTCATAGTCCCTCCTTTGATTTATTTACCAAGAATCTGCGATGAGAGAAAGTAAAAAATTAAGAGAGAGAAGTTCCAGGATTTTTTTTCCTTCCCAAAACTGAATGCTCACACTACTAGAAAGTTCACTGATGTAGACACCAGTGAGATATTTGCTTTTGAAAAGATGTGAACCTTAGGTTCAAGTGATGGTTTTAGAGGAGTAGTTTGCTGAATAGAAACCTGTGAATGCTTTCAGGCACTGTAGGCTCATGCTGGACTGCAGGTGGACAGGATGCATGAGAGTATGAGCAGAAAGAGCAGTGATGTGCTGAGGGAGAAGAGGAAGGAAGGAAGGATCGGGTGATAGGAGGATGTATACATAAGATGCTGCCACCTCCAGCTGTGGGACAATGCAGCTTGATGCCACAATACTGAAGCCTTAGTGGCAGTCAGTCTGCCAGGGTGGGATCAGTTCTTCATCAGCTATCAAGGGCTGTCCGGAAAAAGCCCAGCCTTTGTTAATATAATGAGAATGGTTTAGATGACATTTGTGTAACCTGGAATGTGCATTCATGAACAATGACGACTTGAGTAGGCAGTGGGGCTGGTAGATGACATTGAGCGAGCATGTGTACTGTGTGGCCATTGTATTCATAATAACTGAGTGAACAGAGCAACAAATCTGCATCAGATTTTGTATTTAGCTCAAATTTTCCTCAGTGGAAACTATTTGGACCATTCAGAAGGCCATAGCTATGGGCAACTAGTGATTGATGGGCAGCTTCACCACAACAACCTACCCACTCATGCACCATGCCTCAGGCAGTTTTTCGGTGAAACATCAAATCACCCATGTGACTCAGCCTCCTACAATCCAGATTTGGCACCCTGAGACTTCTGCCTTTTCCCAAAGCTAAAATTACCTTTGAAAGGGGAGATATTTCAGAACATTGATGAAATTTAGGAAAATACAGTGGAGCAGCTCATGGTGGTTGAGAGAATTGTATCAAGTCCTGAGGTGCCTACTTTGAGGGAAACCGAAGTATCATTGTCCTGTGTACAGTGTTTCTTGTGTCTTGTATCTTCTTCAATAAGTATCTGTTTTTATATTACATGGCTGGATACCTTCTGGACAGACTGTTACATGCTTGATACATTGTATGATCTTCATTTGCTTCATTTTTCTCATCTGTACCTTGGAGATGATAATATATATTTGATGTAGATAATTGTAAATATTAAATTAGTTCTTAATAAAGTGGTTGGCATAATGCCTGGCCACATGGTCAGACCTTGTTAAGCATTTAGGAGAAAAAAATACTGTGACTTTATTGGTTTAATTTTTGCAATAGATAATTCTACCTATATATTTAAGAGAAGTCCTTCTTAACAAGCAGTTCATCTTGTTGGTGGAGAGAAAAGAAATCGTTTAAGCTTTTTTCTTTACCAAGAAGCTGGTGCAGTCCAGAATCCCTCATTCTATTGCCATTTAAGAAGGCTAATGCCTTCCTTTTCCTCTACTGATTCAGGGTTGCATAACCTTTCCCAACTCCCTTATATGATCCTCTACCTCATTCAGACTGACTTGAATCAAGAGTCCATGGAGATTATTTTAAGAATATATCCCTCCTTGTCTTTGCTTCTATGAGGGTGTCCTTCTGCTTTTTATTTATTTATTTATTGTTTATCTAAATTCTACAGAACTCAAGACTTAGCATAATCTTACCTCTGTTTATTTTGAAATGTTTCTTTAATATTTTGGCCTTTATAATACTATTAATGTCTTCATTTATTTGTCATTTAACCATGTATGGCCCAAGAGCATATCTTTTATGCTAAGCATCCATGCATGTATATATTCTATACATTTAAATTGCATGTTAAGAGAAGTAACTCTTAAACTTTCTCTCCCATTAACTTAATATAGTACAGTGTGCCATAGTTCATACTAAGCATTTCAGTGAGGAGAATGATGAATGCCTATAAATAGTATGCATGCAAGGAAAAAGATGTCAAGACAAAAGAGTCAGAAAGGAGAGAATAGTTTTTGTGCTGTTTCAAAATGGGAGCTAATGTAACAGGTACTGTTTTGAGTACTGTTTTGATGGCTTAGAAATTCTCTTGACTTGTCAATTATCTTTTTTAAAATTCTTTTCTTGAGTGGGAAATACAAGTATAAACAAAAAGTTCACAATGTATATGTGTTCATAAATGACCACTCAGTGGCTGACTGAAATGCTGGTTCAATTTACGAGGCACATATCTTTGATTAAAACTGAGTAAAGATTTATTTTTAGCTCATTTTGCTGCAGGAAAGTACATATACATCAAAGCAAGCAACAAACTTACATGACTGCCAGAGATATGTTTCATAGCCATTCAATTTTATGTGGTAAAAGTCTTCAAATATAATTAAAAAGTTTTTCTTCTTCTGAATTTTAGGCTATCTTCCAACTTCAAAGTACTTCTCCTGATAATGGAGTAGTATGTTTAGTTTAGTGCTACTTTTAATTCCTGTTTACTCATTTTTAGCTCTTTAATTATACAATGGTTCCTTTATAAATATATTTCCTTAATTTGTTTCACATTCCCTTTATGGTGGTGTTTTTATAACTAGTTCAAAACAATGTTTCTCAGATTTTTAAAATTAAGAACTAAATGTTCTGTGGCAGAAGTGAGGTGGAATGTTGAGCACCTAGGAAAGAAACTGCACACTCACTCCCTGTCATCCTTGTTTTTATATCATCCTGCCTTGATAGCAATAGGTTGTCTATAGATGTGTATATATTTGTTTCCATATTATTCTCAGTGGGATTGGGTCATGTTTATACATGTAGATGTGTAGCTTATTGTTGCTTTTAGGACTCTGCCTATGGCAAATAACAACAACAAAAAAATACTCCTCTCTTTTAAAGAAGGGGACTAACGGGCTCAGGAGGGGCGATCTTGTAGCTCAACAGCGCCATCAGAGCCAGCAGTCCTCGGCTTTCCCTGTGTAGCCATCCACCATGTCAGATTGATCCTTGGGCTGGTCCTTCCTCATAACTTCACAGTGGTTGTGAACCATATCTGGGGTCATGTTCTCCTTCTTTCATACAGATAAGAGTTGAAGGGGAGAGCGACTGTCCCAAAATTCTGAGCAAAGATCCCAAAATTCATCTTAGTTGAACCAGTTCAGATCATATACCCACTCCCGAGCTGAGGACTGTTGCCATGGAATCAGTTGACTTTAACTCATTCAAACTCCATCCTTGGAGCTATTTTCTATTGTTACATAGATTACCCCAAAAGTAACAACTGAAAACAATAGACACTTGTTATTCTCAGAGTTTCCATAGGTCAGGAATTTGGGAGCAGTTTAGTTGGGTGGTCTGGTTCATACTGTCTTGTACAGCTGCCAGCAAGCTTCCTGCTAGGTCCGCAAGTCAGCTGAAGGCTTCATGGGGGCTGGTGGGGCCACATCCAGCCAGGATGGGTTACTCAGATGGCTGCTGCTGGCAAGAGGCCTTACCTCCTCTGCACCAGGCTGCTGGAGTGTCTTCAGGACCTGGCAGCTGGCTCCTCTCAGAGTGAATGATCCAAGGGAAAAAAGCAGGGAGGTGGCTCTTAGGCCCTTTGTGACCTTATTGTGAAAAGGCATATTATCACTTCTGCTTTATTCTATTTATTGCAGTCAGGACACCAAGTCCATCCCACACTCAGGAGTCCCTTCTTGAAGGGAAGAGTATCAAAGGGTTTGTGAACAAGTTTAAACCCCACTACTATAAACATAGGCAAAGGGAGAGAGGGAGAGAGTGCATGTTGTTAAGGCAGCAGGGGGAGGGGAACTGGATATTCTAACACAAATCTATGTGTGTGAAGGAGTAAGATGAGAATGAGTATTAGGTGAACAACCAGCAATTGACACTGTCGCCAGTCAAGTGAATAGACAATAATGGAATCAAATCGCAGAACTGAGTGCATGCAGTCATTGTAGACACAGAGTATTAATTATTCAGACAAATGTATCTTTGTAATAATAGGAAAGCTCTTGAGTGTGGAACATCCCAAATGGAGGTTAACTAAATTATTTGCATCTAGCATTGGCATTAGGATTTTATCACTGTGGTAGAAAATTGACCTTTCTACTTACTAAGCTTGATTCTTTGACAATTCCTCATAGTTTAGGGTTTCAAAATACTGGAACATTAAAGAATTTATCTGAAGTAAATTTGAATGTATCCTGTAGTGTTATTAGCAGAAGGAATATATGAGTAATAGCAACACTTACATAGTACATCAGCTTTTCAAATCCTCTTTTACTACATTTGATCCTCACAGCAACCTTGCTATTGGGCAAGTGTTATTATTCCTTTGTTGTGAGATTTTTTTTTTTTTTTTAATTGAGGTTTAGAGATTTAAGTGGTGTGTCCAAATTTGTACAGCAAGGCAGAAGGGAAATTAGAACCAAGCTCTGTTCACCCTGAAAATGCAGGTTTGTCTCATAATGTGACTGATTGCCTGGGAGGAGAGAGATGCACAATGACAGTTTGAAGGTCGTCAGGTGTTAATAATCTACCTCACAAAACCAGAGTTGATAATCTTCAAAATGTCGGTTGAAGCCTTGCCTGGATATCATGGTTGTGACCCTAAACACCCAATGGCTCACTTTGGCTGCCATGTCAACTTTCCAGAAGAAACACGAGATTCCTTTTCATCTTGCTGCTTCTTCATATGTCCCTGAATAGAGACTATAGTACAAGAGGACCCCAGCTCAAGCCAGAGCAAAAATATTGAAAACTCTATTTTAATTTGATGAACATAAATATTAAGACTAAAAGCTAATATTATTGAACATTTGGTTTTGATAAAAGCAAATGTGGAAAACACAAAGTAGACACTGTCTAGCCTTGCCAGGTTTTCAGTGCAGGTCTTCAGGCTCAGAGTTGAGAGCGTTTTCGCTCCACACCAGATCAAAGCACAAACCTCTGGAGAAATCACTGTGGGTATGGAGCCCCAGAAAAGACAGCATGCAGCAGTCATTACAGTCTAGCTGCTAAAGAAAGAGAGGTGCAGAGGGGTGAAGGAGGCAGGCTTGGTTGTTATTTGTAAGCTTAGGTCAGAAAAAGGAAGCAGGGGGATATTTTGGTTTTGATTTAGCCAGTACACTGAACTAAATTCTCAAAACATTGTATGTTTGTTGAATTATTGAATTTTTTTTTGTTTCCAGAATATTTTGCTAAACGTACCAGAGATATGTTGCTGGATATATGTGCTAAAGATATTAGAGATAGTACCACATGGGAGGAATGAAAATATAGGGTGGAACAGAAGTAGATTTACAGTTGTGAAGATGCAAAACAGTTTATTCTTGTAATATTTTTATTAATTATTTCCTGTATGAACAACTATAAATCTACTTTTGCCCCACCTTGTATCTGAATATATGCTGGAGGAGAATTTATTCCTATTTAAAATATATGAAAGTTTACATAAGAACAGACTTCTTTCTATTTTTTTTAAGATTTTTAGTTATTATTTTTTAGAGAGAGGGAGAGAGACATCAATGCTAGGTTGCCTTTCACCTGCCTCCAGCTAAGGACCTGGCTGGAGACCTGACTTGCAACCTGGTTACGTGCCCTGGTTGGAAATCAAACCAGCAATCTTTTGAGTTCGCAGGCTGGTGCATTATTCACTGTGCCACCAACCAGGGCAGAAATGATTTCTAATAGAAGACATTAGAATGGTTTAAATTTCTTTTTAGCCCCTGGGTAAGAAAATGATACTCAGAATGTAGGGCCACATTTCTTTCCATTTGTATAAATTTAATGTTTCAAGTTTTCTGAGTGGTCTTGTTTTTGTTTCTCTAGGATCAAGGGGGTTTGGGCATTGCTATCAGTGAAGAAGACACCCTCAGTGGAGTCATCATAAAGAGTTTAACAGAGCATGGGGTAGCAGCCAAGGTGAGGCTTTGCCTTTCTCATGTCAAAAGTGGTGGAGAAGAAAGTTGCTTCTGCAAAATCACTCAAATCTTCCACATTTCTCTGTAGGATGGACGGCTCAAAGTTGGAGATCAGATCTTGGCTGTAGATGATGAAGTTGTCGTTGGCTATCCTGTTGAAAAGGTACTTTTTCTAAAAAGAAAAAGCTAATGATGCTATGAACCCATCCTTGGGCATGGCTAACGTGTCTGTGGCTGGTCGTAGGGAATTAGAGCTCTGTAGCTAGATTAGACAACTACCCTAAGGAAAAGAAGGGATTATTTGGAAGCTCTTCAACTTTTATTTTCTAATTTCCAGCCAAAACAATGTTGATCTGTTTTCTGTTGCCTAGTAAATTCAGTATTAAGTGGATATTTATGTATATATAATTTCCTGTCATTTCCTTTTTCCCTTAGGAAAAGTTTAACCTTCTAAACAAAGGTCAAAGTAGTGTTAAGACTAAAGAAATGTTTTTATATGAATGTTTGCTCCCAAAACCAGTTAGCCACAATGTACTGTATATTGCTTTATAAACAGATTTTAGCACATAGCCATTAAATGAGATAAAGCCAGCTCAAGTTAGGTAAAAGAATGTGCAACTTTAATTGGGGTTAACGGTTATTTGTGCCTAAGTTTCTTCCTCCTCAAAAGTGTTCATGATCCTTAGGAATCTCACTTGAGGCTTTTAATAAAGAAGTGCTATGCAAAGCACTGTGTTTCTCTTGAGATTTGGTGTGCAAGTGTTTCCATTCCTACACCAGCCAGCAAAAAGCTTAAATCATTTCTTTATTCAGTTTTAATAATTGTACAGGTTGATCCTTGAACTCAGAGTCTATATTCTAACTTTCCATTTGGCTTCATTCTTCTGTTGCATAGTTTTCCTTATCCTGTTTTTAACATAAGGCTTATGTTTTAATAAAAGTGTGTATAAGCTAGTTAGAGTCTCTGTAGACTGCAGATGTGGGTAAAATACCCCTTATATAGTCCAAGGTTGTAGTGATCCAATGAAATGGATGAAACTAATTGGAAATGTAAGAAGTTGAAATCCCACTATTTATATAAAGAAGAGGAGTGAGACTTGGACTTGCAATCGAAGTGAACTATGGCCTTAATCAGTATCAGGCAATTAAAGAAAGCACATATAAAGCATAACCATTCTTTCTTGACTCCTCAAGCCTTGGCAAGGAAAGAATTTGCCTCTAACTTTTCTCTTAGTCATAGAGAGTTTTAGATCCCAACTATAGTAGCAACATATTTGTATAAGTGTACTAATTTTGTTTCCCCTCCACACCAACCCCCTGTCAGTTTATTAGCCTTTTGAGAGCAGCCAAGACAATGGTGAAACTTACCATCCATGCTGAGAATCCAGATTCCCAGGCTGTTACTTCAGCAGCTGGTACAACCAATGGAGAAAAAATCAACAGTTCCCAGCCTCCAGTGGTCCCACAACCTGGCTCCCCGGAACCAGCGCCCAGCCGAGGTAGGGCTGGTTGGGTGAGTCCTGCATGTGTGGTGCCCTCAGACTCAGCCATGGGTCTCTGCCTGGGGGCCCGCTGCCTGCCCGGAGCTCAGTGTCCGAGAGGCTATAGTCAGGGAACCCTTTGGTAAAAGAAGAAAAGGAGTTCTGGTTTTTGAATAAAGATTCCTTTTCTTAAAAAAAATAAAAAAGAAAAAAGAAAAGTAGGTCTGACCATATGGCAGGTGATCTGTGTGGTGTGGAGTAATCAGCCTCAGTGTATTAGGAAATCATCCAACAAGGTCTCATCTTCTTTACCCCTAAAACTAAGGAGTGGGAGTCTTTGTTCTCTGTACCTTTGCTTTTGCTATGGGTACCTTGATTCCAAGAATCTAAGATATTAACTATCATTTTGTATAGTTCTTGTTTATACTGAGCAAGTAGCTTAATTTCTCTAAGCTTCAGTGTTCTAAGTAGATATACTAGTATAAAGTGGATACAATGATTCCACTTCACCAGTGGAATCAGCAGATGCCTGTCACTACAAGAAACTCTTAAAAATGATTGTCATTACTGTAGATATGTATAGTCATCTGAGTTTTGTCATTTGGATGTAGTCATAGGTCTTGTCAGATGGAATGATTGTATGTGGACCATAGGACAATACTCTTTGGTATCATTAAAATGCCAGTCTAGTATGATGAGACACAAATTATTACTTCCAGATATTTTTTAAGAAAAATTGCACTAGTATTTAATAAAATCATATATTTCCAGCTTTGTAGCATTGAAGAAAAGTACTTAAACACATTAATTTTTTTCTGCAGTTGGGGAAAAAAATCTCTTTTGGTAACATTCAGTTATTTTTACAGTTGTTTAAGGAAATAGCAGTTTAAAACATTTGTAATCTAGTTGGACAAAAAAGTCTTAAAGTCGTATATACATGATGAAAGTTATTATTTAGAAAGACTGGGTAGTTCACTGAATTGTTAAAAATTATGGAGATTTTTCTAATATTTTAATTTTCTATTGATCCCTAAAATTATAGCATGATCTATAAAAATATGAAATGCTAAATAGAAATGTAACATAAAAGAAAGTATCTTATACCTTCTCTTACCACTTTAGGAGCAAGAAACTAGTCTGTCTCTCATTTCAAAAAAAGTGAGCATCTTGTCTAAAGCTACTATATATCAAGTGTCCCAACTTTCCCAAAATAGGCTGTATGCTGTACGCTGTACGCTCTTTGGTATATCATAAAACATAGGATATGAAGCCTATAATAAAAGGAAATGCAGCCCTGGCTGGTAGCACAGTGGATAAGGCGCCAGCCTGTGAACCCAAAGGTCGCAGGTTCGATTCCCCAGCCAGGGCACATAACCAGGTTGCAAACCAGGTCTCCAGTCAGGTCTGTGGCTGGAGGCAGGTGAAATGCAACCATACATTGATGTCTCTCTCCCTCTCTGCCTCTCTCCCTTCCCCTCTTTCTAAAAAATAATGAAATAAAAAAATCTTTAAAAAAAAAAAAAAAAAAGGAAATGCAAATTTATATCCATACTCATTCCTTTGTACATTTATATTCACCTTGGTTTTTCATTATCTATTCTGACCTCTTCAATTGTGAGCATATGTGTACCAATATGTAGTATATGAGTTTCTAAGACACCAAGTAAGACACAGGAAAGATGCTGCAAGTGATCTCATTTGATTATAAACTCAGATATTAAGTGTAGCTACTTAATGGGCAGATCTGATTACATGAGAAGAGGTGCTCTACAGTAGCAAGGAAAGGGAAGCAAAAACAGGAAAACCCTGAAAGACAGGCACCATGACCACAATTGTTGATGTTCTTTGCCTTTTGTGGTCTTCCCTGGCTGTGTTTTGAGTCCTGCCATGCATCTCACTTCTGAGCCTTACATATCATGATTTCATAAGAAGTTTGTTTGGCTCCAGTGAAATGTAAAATGTCAGCGAGAAACTAGAGGCTCAGTTCAACTCTCCATACTGGTTCCTTTGTATATATTATCTCTAACAACTTAAAAAATACAGAAATAGTGCAAAAAGTAATTCAGCAGGTCATTTTGTGCCCACCACTCTTAAATTGACAATGAGAATTTAATCATACCTGTTTAACAGCTGAAAATATCACTAAAAGATTCAGGTGAGTTTGAAGTCTTCCTGTCTTCAGCCTTGGGCCCACTTTTTCTACTTCATCTCCCAGACACAGCCACTGTGGTACCTTTATTGTATATGCCTTCTAATCAATTTCATTTATATTTTATTTTGCTGTAACTTGTTTTTAGGTACAAGCAGGTCCTCAACACCAGCAATCTTTGCTTCTGATCCCGCAACCTGCCCCATCATCCCAGGCTGTGAAACGACAATTGAGATTTCCAAGGGGCGAACAGGGCTGGGCCTGAGCATTGTCGGGGGGTCTGACACACTGCTGGTGAGGACACCCCGGAGACCATTGTCAGGGAGCTGGCTATTAGTTTGATTCAGTGACATATGAAGGCTTGCAAGCATGTACCATTCCTTGTTATTTTAATCTATAGGGCAAATATTTATCTGGATGGGTACTTGGATTTTTACTTTGAGAAAACCAATTGTGACTCAATAAGATTCTGTTCACTTGGGTGGTGAACACAGTACAATGTACACATAGATGATGTATCATAGACATGTACATCTGAAATGTATATAATTTAACCAATGTCATCCCAATAAATTCTATGAAAAAAGAAAACCAAGAAGATTCTGTCATATAGTATGTGACCTTTAGGTTCAGATATTTCTGTCAGTTCACTAGTCCTTGCTCTATTTTAATTAACTTTCTACTAACTTGATATGATTGGCTTAGACACACACATATTGAGAGGAGTCTAGATAATTTGTAGGCAAAATTTTTTAAATATCAAAAATGCTTTATTATTATGTAATAGGAGAGATGATATATCTGTGTGTGATTTATATACTTTATCATTTTACGCCTCCCTATCATTAGAACAAAGTATAAGCTTCTTTGAGCCTTTTTAGCAAAAATTATGTTATTACATTTTTCTTTGAATGTTGATGTGATTCATATATGGATCCAGTGAGTTGTCTTTAAAAATACGATGTGTTTTGGCTTCACTTCTGCTCATCATTTCTAGGGAAATGGAATAACATATGGACATGGTTTTTCTGGGTCCTTAGGGTGCCATTATTATCCATGAAGTTTATGAAGAAGGAGCGGCATGCAAAGATGGAAGACTGTGGGCTGGAGATCAGATTTTAGAGGTACAAATGCTGTGTATTTGACCTTTACAGTTAACAAAGGAAAGGCTACTTTGGGAAGAGTGGTCTTGTTGTGTTTGTTTCTTATCTTCCTCCCTCCCTTCCACCCTTTCTTCGATTTCTTTAATGCACCTGGTTCTGTGTCCCATTTCTGCACAGGTGAATGGAATTGACTTGAGAAAGGCTACACACGATGAAGCAATAAATGTCCTGAGACAGACGCCACAAAGAGTACGTCTGACGCTCTACCGAGACGAGGCACCATACAAAGAGGAGGATGTATGCGACACGCTCACTGTGGAGCTGCAGAAGAAGCCGGGGAAAGGCCTGGGCTTAAGTATTGTTGGTAAAAGGTAAGACTGAAAAGAGCAAGCCCAGTGACTTTCAGGAAATAATTGACTCTGAGGGCTTATAAAGCATACTAGCAGTAGCAGAATCTTGATCAACAGCTATAAGTAGCTGTTGTCAGCCCACTCAGTTTGAAACATCAAAACACATTGGTTGGTTTTGAACTTTTTGGCCAATATCTTGAGGGCTTTTGAAGTATCACACAAAAAGCCATTTGCCACTTCTGAATACCTGCTGTGGGCTAGAAAATATATTAGGTTCTGGGCAAGAAGATTAGCATTTGTTCATTATGCATAAATCTCTTGTTTGGAAGCTAGATCTATAATGATCTCAAACAAAAGCACAGCAACAGGGTACTTAAGTTTGGGGTAACAAATTGTTTTAGTTGGAGATACACATTTGTTACTCATTTTCAATAATTTTAATGATGTTGATGATAATAGCAACACGTTTTTATAGGCCTAAGTTAATATCCATGTAAGTCTTCCTGATGGTGTAAAAAGAACAACAGATTTAGTATGCAAGGATTGACTCCTGCATCTCATTTTTACAATTTGGTAGCCGTGTGATCCATAAAATGAGTATAATGGTAGCCGCTTCTGTTCACAGTATATAAGTATTAAATAAATATGCTTAGAAAAGACATGTTTAATCTATGAAATAATATAAGACATAACTATTTTTTTCAAGTTCATGTGCCATTTGGTCCCCTGGAAGTCATCACAATGTTGTCCACCTCCATGAGTTCATTCTCTTTTATATCCATTTTATTTAATCCCTACAGGGTTTCACCCAGCCTCCCTTCCCCCTGTTGACAGCTGTCAGTCCGCTATGAGTTAAGACTGTTTTCTTATTAGTTCATTTTGTTCATTAAATTCCACATGCAGTACTTATATTTTTTTGGCTAACTTCACTTAGCATAACGTTCTCCAAGTCCATCCATGCGGTTGCAAATGATAAAATTTTCTTTTTTGCAGTCGAGTAGTATTTCATTGTGTAAAAGTACCATAGCTATTTTGTCTACTGATCTACTGATAGACACTTGTCTGCTTCCAAATCTTGACAATTGTAAATAATGCTGCAATGAACATAGGAGTGCATATATTCTTTAAAATTAGTTTTAGGTTTCTTCAGATAAATTCCCAGAAGTGCAGTCACTGGGTCATAAGGCAGTTCCATTTTTTAATTTTTTGAGGTAACTCATAATGAAGACATAAGCTATTATTCATCACAAAAATCCTAATAATACTGCCCCAGTGTTGCCTTGAAAACATTAAAGCTTGTGAAGCCATAAAATAGAGTAAAAATTTTAGTTAAAATGTCAGCTTGTGATTAAATAAGCATTTGTTGCAGTTGAGAAAAAGTAATAATGTTAAAAATCAAAATTGTGTTTGAATTCTGTTTGCAGAAATGACACTGGAGTATTTGTGTCAGACATTGTCAAGGGAGGCATTGCAGATGCTGATGGCAGACTGATGCAGGGAGACCAGATATTGATGGTGAACGGAGAAGATGTGCGTAATGCCACCCAGGAAGCCGTTGCTGCTTTGCTAAAGGTAAAAATCCAAAGCCAAAAATGCTTGTGCACCATAATAAAGAAAGAGGGACTTTGACATTGAGCTATCACAGAGAAATAACCAGCGACTCCTCTTTATTTAAAATGTTCGTTTCCTCAAGTAAGATATAAATGTAAGAAACCATATTTCCGTGATAGATAATCCTCAGTTCACAAAATCTTCCTGATACACAGGAGATTCACTGCAGTATTAATTGTGATAGAAAAACTGGAAGCCATACAGCTGACATAACTATACAGACTTGGGTAAATATAGTAAAGGTTCATGGCATATATATCTTTAAAATCATGTTCAGGAAAATTGTATTAATATGAAAAATAACAGCAGAAAATGTGATGTAAAATTGTATTCATGGTGTAGAAACATTATGTAAAATAAAATCATGTAAGCCCTTTCATGAAGTGATGATTGGAACTGTGGAATCCTTGGTTTTCCTTCTTCATTTTATTTTCAAAATTTTCTACTGAGGATGAATTGCTTTTATAACAGAAAATTTAACTTTAAAATTTTTTATAATAATAGATACCCTTGAAGTTTACAAGAGATATGTTGTAAATAGATGAGTTACATAAATTTACACATTAAATAATTAATGTATGGAATTTGGTAACCTATGCAGTTATGTAAGCTAGAAATATGTATAAATAGGTCCAAGAAAGGGTTAAGTTCTTATTCCCCACCCCAAAACAAAGAAACCAAAACAAGTTATGGATATTGCAGATCATTTTGACCTTTTGAAATTTGATGTATGATCAACATGTTTGAGAATAAAACATCTCTTGTAACCCCTGCCAGAAGTAGCATAATGATACCAGTGCCAATAGTTACGGAAGTACTACTGACATGAGTATTATATTTAGTATTGTCTTACCACAACAGTGTGTAATGGTCTCCATCTAAACAATGCAGACACGACCTATCTAGTTAGACATATATTAAAGTCACCCAGCTAATAAATTACATAGTCTGGTTTAAAACAATGTGTCTGACTGCAGAAGCCCAGCATCTGAAACACCACCTTGTGCCACTTCCACATGAGACTTACAGCATCTTCAGTCCTTGTTTTGTGTTTATAGCAGTATGGCTAATTTACATATTGTTTATTTAGATACAGTGTAACAATAGAGAGTTATCTGCATGGCTCTACTGTTAAGAGCAAGACACTTGTTTTCTTGTTTCTGTTCTGTTTTTTACAACCTGATCTATTTATTAGTTCATTGAGCCTCTATCTAAATCAGTACGTTTCCTAAGATCATTGCTGAATTTTTTTTCTTGTTACCTGTCAGAAGGAGCATCCATGTAAATTATGACTTCGTAAGACAGACACTTGATGTTGCTGTTGCTGCTTGTAATTGTTACTGTTTTAACTAGTTTTATATTTAAAAGCCTCTTTCTATAAAACATTGGGGTATCCTTGCTTATGGCAACTCCAAAAGGAATATGCCTTTTAAAAACTCAGTATCGAAGGATAGAATGTGCTCCTAAAGAGAACTGTGGGATTTTCATAAAACAACTGCTCCCCAGTGTTCCCTAGGTACAGTGACCTTGGAAGTAGGAAGAATCACAGCTGGACCATTCCATTCAGAGAGGAGGCCCTCCCAGAGCAGTCAGGTGAGTAGCTCTGGGATTCATCAGGGTAAGGAGGTCCATGTGCCAAAAGCAACTCAGGTAGTTTTGACTGTGGGTCTGCCCAGGGTTGTGGACACAGGCCTGCCTTCCCTGCAGCCTGGCAGAGTGGGGTGCAGAGTCTGTGATAGGGAAGAGCAAGAGCTGGCAGTGAACAGGTAAGCGACGTGTAGCTCCTGAGTAATTTGTAAGAATTCTAAGGAACTTAATTTCTTTACTGACATGATTCTTTTTCCATAATCTCTCACCAATTAATGTATGAAAGCCTACCAAGATAATATATTTTTATTTTAAAGGGTTTTATTACAAACACTTATCAATTAGTGTCCACCTGAAAAAAATCCCATGTAGGTAGGCTCACCACGTGTATAAAAGTGTAGCATTACACAATTTAAGTCCCGTTACAAAGCCGTCCCTTAGTCTTGCCTTCTGGTGATAAGAATCCCATTTTCATCAACTTGTCCTTCAAGACCCCTTATTCACCCCTAATGATCACCTCAGTTTCCTGTTGACTGGTCCCCATTCTACTGTTCTGAAGTCCCCATTTATATACAACATCAGTTTAAATTTAGAGAGGATTACTTTGAATGAGATTATGAAAATCCACTAAAACTTTAGATAGGTTGGAATCAATTTCATCCATTCTTTTAACTTCAATTTATTTAGGTCACTATGCACATTCTTTCTTAAAAGGAAAAAAAATGGTAAAAACTGTTAAAATGCCCATCAGATGATCAGTTGCCAGTGTTACCTAAGGTATTTCTGTCTAGATGCATTAAAATAATTGAATTCTGAAATAAGTGGCATTTAGGGAGTGTTGTCACTTCCAAAATTTTCTGAAGCAGTGGTTTTGTATTTGTAGATGAGTGAATGCAACCTGTCCTTATTCACCTTTCCACTTTCCGGCTCCAGTGCATCTGAATCACTGGAAAGTACCTCAAAGAAGAATGCATGTAAGCTTGGGTTGATGTTTAAACATGATTTACTGGTTTGAATTTTGGCCATCAACACAGATTGTCTTCACCGTTTCAATATACCTCTGAGCTCTCTTCCCCAAATTATTCCACATACTAATATGGGTAGAAGATGCGTGTTGGCAAAAATTCTGGACACCATGAAGCTGTGCCTATGGTTGCTTTCCCCATTATTGCATGTTTACCTTGCAAGGCATAACAAGCATCAGAATTGGGATTCTGTAACTTTTATGACTAAACCTACTGATATAGTCAAATTTTATTTCCTTTCTTGGATTAATGTAACACCAGTAAATCAGAAAATGCCATTAAATGAAGCCTTTTTCCATGAGGATTGCAAAAATTTTGATTGAGAAAATTAATATGATCCTCCTGTGTCTTAATTACATGAAATCATGATGCAGAGAGATTTTTGGCTTAGAGCATTCATTGAAAGTTGTTCAGATTGAAGAAACTAACCATATGGCATTCTCTGTTTGCAATATGACTAATATTCTAGAAATGTAGGTACTTACGTTCATGAATTCTTTTTAATGCACCCATGACTTTATTCCTCTCAGCTGTGCACATGTGTCTTTCTATCCAAAGCACATTCTGTCCTGTATAGTTATAATCAATGCTTAAAATAAGGAGGAAGAAGTGGGATGGTGTGTGCATTTTTCCAAGTGGAGAAATAGAGTTCTCCTGTGGGACAGATGTAATCATGTGTACTAACAATTGTGAGAAACCTTTCAAAAAAAATCTGGGTATACTATTTAGTCCCATCCAGCTTCAGATATTGACTAAAATTGAAATGAGTATAAAAACATTTTAATAACCATGTTTTATCTTTTTCATCCTTATAGTAGCATCTGAAATACAGGGACTAAGAACAGTTGAAATAAAAAAGGTAACTCGGGGACTTGGGGAAAAGAAAACCATGCAAACTGCGTTGACTTCAGAGGCATCTGCATATGTGTTTTTCTGTAAGCTAATCTTACAGAAAAATTTTTTTGTGAAACACAGTAAACATACCACAGTGCAGTCTTGGCTGAATTTTTTGATTAGTACCTTGCATGAAAAGTTGTTGTTGGCATGTTCTGTATGTCAAAAATGGCATCAGCTCAGCCCCACACAAAGTATGCCTGACCTCCTACTGATAAGTAGGCCCTTTGCTTTTGACAGATATTTCCTGTTTTCCTGATACAGATTCCCCTGACAGCTGGGCACAAGAGAGCAAAGTAAAAGCTACACTTACTGAGCCTTTACTGTGTGCTGAACTCTCACGTAGACACTCCGTGCTGCCTCAGCCTCTCATGTAATGCTCGCTGCAGCGCTCTGTGAGAGGCACTGTCATGTCCATTGGGTCATTGAAGACCTAGTAGTTCTTTGGGAGGAGTGGACTTGTCCCGGGTCCCAGTGCTCGCAAGTGGGGGCTTCTAGCTTTGAACACAGGGCCTTCTGATTTAAAAAATTTATGCCAGTTTCACTTTATCAGCTTACCCGCTGTTCATCAGTCCTACAACATGGTTTTCACTTAATATATATGATTCCTTCTACAGATGACTATTTTCCTAAATCACACACTAAGGACTTGTGTCAAATAAAATAATGTGTTTCTGTTTTTTTTTTTTTTGAGCATCATTTTCAACCCTGACACCCAGAAGGTCAGAGTTAACTATAGAATATTGTGCCAAAGAAACCAAAAGTCAATTAAAAATATCACATTGACCAAAATCTCTCTTCCATGGCAGGGGCCTTCAGATTCCTTGGGGATCAGCATTGCTGGAGGTGTGGGCAGCCCACTTGGTGATGTTCCTATATTTATTGCAATGATGCACCCGAATGGGGTGGCAGCTCAGACCCAGAAGCTTAGAGTAAGTTTAACTAATTGCCCTGGTATCCCTAGCAAATTTGGCAAACTTTGACAAACCTTCTGAATCTGACCACATGTTGCAGATAGTTGTAAATATTTTTATCTGCTTTGAAGTCAGCTAATCCAGCCAGTGTGACTTGCTTTGAATAAAAGGTGAAGAGAATTTTTAAAAGAGAGAAGAATTTGCTATTGTATGTAAATTTTTATACAAATTTGTATATTGTAAGCAAATGAAATGGGAAGATTTACAGTTATTTTTTTACTTGTATTTTTTTATATTACATTTCAGTCCCTTTAGATCCCTTTCCCCCTGCAGTCACCTCACTGTTACCCTTGTCCATGAGTCCTTTTTCCTTTACGCTGGATCCCTCTACCCCTACCCTCCCTACTATCAAGAGCTGTCAGCCTGCTCTCTGAGTCTGTCTGTTTTTTGCTTATGAGTTCAGTTTGTTCATTAGATTCCACATATGAGTGAAATCATATGGTGTTTGTCTTTCTCTGACTGACTTATTTCACTTAGTCTCTAAATTGGAAATGGTTCAGTCTCCTTTGATATCTAAATATATGACTGACACTTAAAAATTGATTTTTACTCAGCATAGGGATTGGAAAACTTTTCTGTGATAGACCAAATGGTGACTATTTTAGGCTTTTTTTGGACTTATGGTTCTCTGTTATAACTACTTAGCTCTGGCCCATGAATGCAACCAAATAAGCCCAGCAAACTTTGGTCACCAAAGGAAGCCATGGGCCATACTTGGCCTGGGACCTCAGTTTGCACACCCCTGACTTAGAGTCATACATAATATGTATAATAATAATAATGTCCAGAGAAATTCTGGGTTCCAAATGACATCAGATATCTTATTCTTTTAATAGGAAGCAATGGCTTACCCAGGAGAAATGAAGAGTGATTTCCTAAACCTTCCCCCAGAGACTATAGAACCTAGTCATTATGTGTCATTTCTTTTTATGATTGCTACTTCGTGAGAATTGGTGCTTTCCTTGGGTAGATTTCCATTGCTGGTAGCATATGCATGTGATGTGCAAGGTAGAAAAAAAATGATTGTTCAGCCCTCAGTGTCCCCCTCTCCATGGCTGCTTGAGCAGGTGGCTGTTTCTTTCTTCCCCTTGCAGGTGGGGGATAGGATTGTGACTATCGGTGGCACATCCACTGAGGGGATGACTCACACCCAAGCAGTTAACTTACTGAAAAATGCCTCTGGCTCCATTGAAATGCAGGTAAGATTTTTCTCCCAGTCACTATTCAGAATTCAGCTTGAAGACACATGAGCTTTGGTGTTAAACCAGTACAAATTCTTAAATCTCCTGCTATTATTTCATTTAGTACTTCCCTTGAACATACGGGATTACATTGAGAGTTCAAGGAGAGTAGATTCAGAAGCACATTCTGGCACATTTACTCTGATGCATTTATCGTTTCACACTCTAAGGGGGAAAATACAAAGTGTTAGCAGTAAATGATCAATTGCTGGAATTTAAGTGGTGTGAGTAGCTTGTATTCTAAAGATCTTTAAAAATTAATTGCATGTGAGACCATGTTTGAAAACCATTAGGAACTTGATAAATTGAACTAGTAGAATATTTTTCCTGCCAGTCGAAGAGGCCTCTGGACCTTATAAAATTTCTTTCTCTTTGGCTGTATGTTATGTTAACAGAAATGATTAAGTGGACAATAAAGTACATGTTTTAATCCAAATATACTCTCTTTGAAGAAAAATGACTGATGTTTCCCTAGCCACATGAATATGTGTTTTTCCCTGTATATTTCTCCTGTGCACAGGTGGTTGCAGGAGGAGATGTGAGTGTGGTCACAGGTCAGCAGCAGGAGCCGGCCAGTTCCAGCCTTTCTTGCACTGGGTTGACGTCAAGCAGTATATTTCAGGATGATTTAGGGTAAGCTCATATATTACAGTTCCTATGTTCCTACTGCTCACATAAAGGTGGAATAGTAAGAGGTGAGATATGAAATATGAAAATCATGTATTTCTGGACTGTTGAAGAATTATGCCATCGATTTAGTTTATCAAAGATAGATAGGAAGAACCATAGACATGGACAACAAGTGGGATTGACTTGGGCAGGGAGTGGGTGGGGGATGCAGGGGACAGAGGGGAGGAAAACGGGGATGGAAGTAATACAACAGCAATAAAATAAAATTAAAAAAAGATAGACATGGCTCTACCCATCCCACACTTTCAGCTCAGAGATTTTTGGGAGCATATTTAAATTCTGATGTCACTACCCTGTGTGACATGGAGCAAGTTAGAGCACACATTTCCTACTCAATTAATCATATTTTTATTAAAAAATTAACAAGTATCCATCACTTGAGTACAAAAGAATTAGAACATAGGAAGAGGAGAAGAGAGGAGCTTATTAGAATTATTAAATAATTGGTCATTGATTTTGCTCTCTGAGAGTGGGGATGCTAATGTTGATGAGTTATTCCGTGAGGGCCCCCTCACGTGAAATCAACTGGAAAAAGGATGAGTTTCACCCTACAGTGAGCACATGCTATGACTATGTTAGTTTTAAGAGAACCCTAAGTGAGTAATAGAATTAGGGTGTTGAGTATAATTTCATTAGATTATGTAAATATAAAATACTGAGCACAGCATACACTGACAACTAAAATGTGCCAAAACACCTATAACATACTCATTGTCAGCAACACAAAGAATGATACAAGTGCTAGGTAGGTGTTAGATAGTCCTTCGCTTCAGCGTCACGATGATATACATATGTTCAAACCCAAACCCAAACACTAGTTTTTCCCTTCCTTTTGCCATAGACCTCCTCAGTGTAAGT
The DNA here is from genome assembly GCA_004026585.1 of Noctilio leporinus. Taxonomy (NCBI): domain Eukaryota; kingdom Metazoa; phylum Chordata; class Mammalia; order Chiroptera; family Noctilionidae; genus Noctilio; species Noctilio leporinus. The sequence continues at coordinate 182,776 of PVIW01002833.1, forward strand.
CTGTTACACTGGACCGAGGACCAGACGGCCTGGGCTTCAGTATAGTCGGAGGGTACGGCAGCCCTCATGGAGACTTACCCATTTATGTTAAAACGGTGTTTGCGAAGGTAAGGCTGCAGTCTGTAACCGCCCTCTCTCCCCTAAACATTTATTAATAGCGGTCAGCAGCTGGCTTATTAGTTTATGGCCTGAGGTAACGCCAAATGGTTAGCAGTTGATCATTTTCTTCTGGAGCTCCCTACAGGAACAGGTCATTAAGTACTTTTGTCCAATTTGAGGTTTCATTATGTTTAAAGGAAAATAGCTCAAGTTGAAGTTCCATGGGAATTCTTCACAACATACATAAAAATATTAATGAACTTTAGACAGTAATGCCTGATTTTATTCTTTTTAAAAAAATGGCATATGACTTTCTTGAAAATCGACATTTTAAATAGGTATGCTATAAAGTGCAGGCATTTCTTTTTCTTTGTGTTTTTGTTGTTGTTGTGAAATATAAAGCAGGAATAGAAAAGTACATAAAATGGATTTCCAGATTAATTAATTAGATATTTATTTTACAATTTAATTGAGTAAAATAGAAAAATAATAACTGAAATAATTTGAAGAGTATCCAGAAGCTCTAACATACAATAAACGAGAATTTTCAATGAAGGGATTTAATTTTTAAAAAGGAAAACCATTAGTATACAGTTGTAATTATATAGTAACCTGTTCCATGTTAAGAATGTTTAGAATAAGAATGAAGTTATTATAACATTGGTGAAGCTATTAAAATAATTTAAACCCATATAATTATTGTTAATAAGTTGTTAAGGCATTCTTGAAGAGCTACAAAATTGGACAAAATTTCCTGCAGGAGAAAATCCAGAATCTCAAAATTTTATAGTCCAAAAGAATAAAACATATCAAACCTATAGGGGCTTGAGATTAGTGTTGTGGTTCTATAAAGTGCCTACCTGTGGAGGTTTCATTCTGTTATTTTGAAAGAAAAATATTATTTTTAACCTATTTTGAAGTGCTGTATCTACAGCGATCAAGCTATAGCCTTAATTTATGAGATTTTTAAAAGCCACTGGTAGGTCCAAAAATACAGACAGCCTTTGCCAATGAATAGAAGAGCCATGCAGTCATTTCCTCAGCCTTGGAACAATTTATTTAAGGCATGCTGGTTAGAACATATTTTAAGAATTTCATCATTATGGATTCCTCATTAACTTTTTTTGTATTTTAATCTTATATTTAATTGCATAATTGCCTACCATCAGCATGCCTTAAGATGGGGTTCTTTTTAAAACAGTAATGTCTGTGTTTAAACTTAATCATTAGGGCCCACAAAGAACATGAAGACTTCATCAAACCCCCCTGGGAAGTAAAAAACCAACAAGCCTGAGCTGCCTTTCTAAAATCACAGAAAGAATTTGTGTTAGCACTAGCCAGATTTGGGCCTTGTTCCGCCCTTGTCAGTGTATGGGAGGGTGTTTTGCTTCTGCAGACCTTTGGGTTTCATGACCCTCATGCCCTTGTCCTATAAAACTGCTTTTGCTCCTACCTAATCCTTTGTTTCCTTTCTGTAGGTCCTTTTTGTAGGATTGGAAACCCTGGATTCTATGAAATCATTTTACTAGGCAAATTCCCAAATATTCTTTATTAATTTGTGTTCCCACCTGCTATGCTGAGCAGCCAAAAAACATTCAGCAAATCTATTGACTGCTAAATTCTCTCTCAAATAGGAATTTTCGTTGCTAAAGTCATTTAGGAGAAAGGCCTCCTTTGTGTGTGTTCATCATTGCTTAATGGCTGCGGAGCTCCCGTGGAGCATTGAGGGCCATACGCCTGTGCATGCAAAGCAATTTAAATTCTTGTTTGCGTCTTTTTCCGTTGCGCAGCTTTTTGAGGAAGTAAACAAGCCTACTTTATAATTGCAGGGAGCAGCCTCTGAAGATGGGCGTCTGAAAAGGGGTGATCAGATCATTGCGGTCAATGGGCAGAGTCTGGAAGGGGTAACCCATGAAGAAGCTGTTGCCATCCTTAAGCGGACCAAAGGCACTGTCACGCTGATGGTCCTCTCCTGAAGTGGCTACCAGAACTGAGCCCCACCTTGCTCACTTGCGACGCTCAAGAGAAAGGGACTGGTCTCACGGCTGACTTTTCCCGTGCTGCATTCACCCTGCTCTTCAAAACTCTAGGGGGAAAATACCATTTACATTTGTGACACTCATTCAGAAATGATTTTCTTAGTGATGGCCCAGCATTATTTTTCCCTGTCTCCTTGTTTATTGTGGTCGTAAATTCAGAGGAAGGACTATTTGCCTAGCTAAGTCATTCTTTCTTCATGAAGAGACCTGATGTTTTATAGTAACATGGGCAAAAATTATGTGCTAAACTGATTAATAGAGGAAGAAAAAAATAATTCTAAAGCTAACCTAAACAAATGGCTTCAGTAAGTTAGGGTGAAATGAAAATATAAAATACGGAAGAAAATGTCAAGTTTTATAAAAATGCCTTATTTTGTCAATCCACACGTCTCCTCATTACTAACTTTAAAAAAATTTATTGAACATCTTTAAAAATACTCAGTGTTTAAAATTTTTGACTCGCGTAAAAGGTTGTATCTCCCACCATTAATATACTCATAAATATTTTCTTAGAGTGGGTTTCTAGGTTGGTACAAAGAGCGAATACCTAAAGCAATGTCTCTTAAGCTTGTAAAGAAAGCACTGCATGCACATCTCCATGTTCATTTTCATTGTTGACCTGTAATAAATATTTCCAGGATTCGACAAGGGAAATGATAATGCCACCCTGCACTGGCTGTTGTTTCTCTAGAAAGCAGTTGTGCTCGCCGTGCAGGAGCACTGAGTGGCCGCAAAGCCGTAGTGTGGTTTTCACTGATGCTAAAGACCTGTCAGCGCGCTGTGCAGTCGGTTTTCAGTTAGTATTCATCTTAATGACAGGGAAAAAACCAATGTGTTAGTAATTATTTTAGTTATATGCCATTAGAAAATTGATAGAAAAATTAAAGGGATTAACATAACTTCATTTCATTGCTTTATATTAACATCTTATAATACAATAGTTTAAGACTAAGGGAAACAGATGGAGCGGTTTATTGAGACAACTGGTGAGAAATTATCATGTGCTCATTCCCATTTTAGAGCGTGAAACTCCTACATTAGAATATATAAAGTCACTTTAAATATTATCTATATTTGTAACAGAAGTAGTGTACAGATATTTTATTACAGCACTTTTGTGTGAATGCAAAATTGACGTGAATAAAGAAGTTTCATGGTGCATGAATAAAGGAACAGACATTTTCTGTTTATTCTTTTCACTGGGGGAAAGTCTTCTTATATTGTTCAAGGCTGGTGATTGAAAATTGTTTTTCATCATGACTAACTGAACATGTGGTATCCATAGTTACAATGAGAGGAACCTTGGGCAATATTTATTATGAAAAGCTCAACATTCTTTACGGTATATCTTGAATTTTTACTGATAGTAGAGATGCGTGGACTCCTTGTGGAGTGGAGAAAGGAGGAAGATAAGCAACACAGTAGAGAGAGAAGTATCCTTCCTGTCTAGATGTATTTTTCAGAAATATTATTATCGCAGTCACATTATAAGTTCTTTAGGGTAGTCAGAGTTGAAGTGTGTTCAGATGGAAAAGTCATAATGAAAATTAATTTTTTTTTTTTTTTTAATCCATGTATTGTTGCCTTTCACCTGTCTCCAGCTACAGGCCTGGCTGGAAACCTGGCTTGCAACCTGGTTATGTGCCCTGGCTGGGAATTGAACCAGCAACCTTTGGGTTCTCAGGCCGGCACCTTATCCACTGTGCCACCAGCCAGGGCATGAAAATTAATTTATATTAATGAGCCTGAAAAGCCTGATTTGAACACTGATCATGGATCGGTTCCCTTTGTTCTGCTGATTCTTAATTAGCTACTTAACATGTGTTCTTGTTTCTCTCACCTATAAAAGAATAGGTTATTTTATCTCAAAACATGTATGAAGTTTTTAAAATAAAAGAATTCTGTGATTCTTAGTTATATACTACAGTGAATGGACAAAACCACACATGCAGCAATTCGGGTGATACTCTCCTTAACCAATCATTGTACACTGAGGTACTTACTTGATGTAACAAAATTCATTTCATTATCACAATGACACATCCAGCTTCTTAGTTATCACTTAATGGTCCTCCATCATGAAAGTATGCCAGGGAGGCCACCAAAAGCTGAGCTACCGTCTTTTGTAAGTTTTAACCAGCAAATTTTCACAAAGGGCACTAGGGTAGATTCTAGGGAGACAAGTTAACCAACCAAAATAAAGTTTGAGTAAATACAAGGGAGTATTGCAAGAAGAACTTGGTGGGTATCTGTACTAACCTGAATAACACCCCCTCCCCCGCAATTCATGTCCACCAGGAACCTCAGACTGGGACATTATTTGGAACTGGGGTCTTTGCAGGTGGAATAGTTAAGGTGAGGTAGCACTGGATTACAGTGGGCCTTAAACCCATGTAAAGATGAGGAAAAAACTGCTGGGGCCACCAGCAGCTGGAAGCAGCAAGGAAAGATTGTTCTCTGAGGTCAGAGTGAGCTTGGTTCTGTTTACACCTAGATTTCAGACTTCTGGCCTCCAAAACTGTGATTGGGTAAGTTTCTAAGTTTCTGTTTGTGGCATTTTGTTATGGAATCCCTCAGACAGTATTTAAAGTATTTTTAAATCCTTAGCTGCTATCATTGTGTCTGGCTAATAAGAGAGGCTCTACATTTTTGTTGAACATATGAGTGATTAAATTATAGATCATGATTAATTTCATAGTATTACCTTGCTTTAGCTAGCTAGCTGCAGTCCGTATACTAAATGCAAAAAAGGAACAGTGGAAGGCTGCTGTAGCAATATAAAAACATTTGGGGAAACCTCCCTTCCTGAATTTGTTAATTAACAAAATGGAAGCACAAAGGGAAGGGAGGGAGGGAAGAAAAAGGAAAGGAAAAAGATTGAGAGGAAAAGAGTATTAATTCATCATCTTTGGAAAGAAGTGACAAAAGCTTGTGCTTCCTATTATTTTTTCTGGAAACAGGTTCTATGTAGCAAAGGAAAAAAGTGTTTGAGTCAAGAGATTGAAGACATGAACATTATAGTGTTAATGTCATGTACACCTGAAGACAGTGGATGGACCACAATCAGCTCTGTATTTCTGCATGGGGGATTAAATCACAGTGCCGAATACACCACACATTTCTGGTGTACTTTGTGACCCCTCCGAAAAGATGATGATGATGTGTTTAACTTGAGCACCAACTGATAAGTAACAGCAGGAGGAGCATTGAGGGCTAACCAGTCAGGACAATTAATGTATCAGAACAAAGATTGAATTGGAAGCATACAAAGATTAAAATTCATGAAGGATAAAACAAGCTAAAGGAGAGTTTTTGAGGTTTGGTTTTGTTTTTAAGAACCTTGCTAAAGCAGATTTTGATAGAGTTGAAGAAGCAAAGGAATCTTCCCTGCCCTGAGAGGTACTGTTCAGATCTGGTCAGCTAGCTTATTATCTGAGAATGAATGCTTTGCAGTGATTTAGAGCCTTTCCTCAGATCTTTTGTCAGGGTGAATGGTGAAGTTGAAAGGATGTCTGTGGAGAGACAGGAGTAAATAGGTTTTTTTTTGGTTTAAGTGTGGGAATGTCAAAAACTATCATCACCTGCTTTCAGCAGCCCTGGTGTGGTGTGTCATGTCAGCAGTGAGTATTCTGGAATGCATTTGATTTGTGCAAAGATGTTCCTCAACTTTGTCTGCTAGGAATTAATGTTTAACTTTACCCCCTCCTAAAGGGAGTTCTTTTTTTCTTGGTGGTGGGGGGAGACGTTGTTTTCTTTTTGTAAGGCAGAATTGGCCTCTGTTACCTCAACAGGAAAAATGTGTTGGCAGCAAGAACATTTCTAAATGAAAGAGCATGAAAACTAAGCATAGCAAGTGTTCTGAGTTATATACTTTGACACTGCAGCTTTCCCTTCAAAATACAGGTATTCCGCATCATCTATTTTTTACGTAAATTAGAAAACAATTGCATTATATTATCTGTCTAAAAATTATACTTATCAGTCAAGTAAAAAGCGGCTCGATAGTAGGCCTTAGAATTCTGTCAGAAAGGAGGAAAATCTATGGTTACGGTCTCAGAATTCTCTCACTAAAAATGTTTCTTGAAGTTTCCAAGAGTACTACCATCAAGAGTGCTTTAGGCAGCTTCAAGGAGGGAGCTTCTACATGTCCACTTAACACTGGACGTTTTTTCAGAAGGTTGTAAATAATTTGTGATCCTTTCTTCTTAACTTCCCCCTTATGTACATATTTTCAGAAATATACACATTCACCCTGGGAAAACATACTTTTTATCTCTTCTTTTGTTATCAGGGTAGTAGAAATTAAGACTTTTTTCACTTGAGTCTACCTTGAAATATTTGGCATTCAAAGTTCCACTCCCCTAAATTGTATTAACCTAAAGGTACATTGCTTGTATCTTGCTTTGGAAAATTACATTATTATCTATAGAGCATTTACACCATGGACAGGATAAGCTATCAAGAAATGGTAGTAGATGTACCTATTATGTCCTAGAAGACATAGAATAATGTAAATTCAATAATTTTTTATGATGGCCTTCCATTTTCACTTTTGTGCAATCAGTGCTTTTTCTCCTGAATTGGATGCAAATCAATTTACCCCAAAATTTCATTTGTGTTGTATACATCCTCCATAGTGTTTCCCATATCCTTATACAACTCTAATGATTAAATATTTTTCTTTAATTTTTTTAACTTAAATGTGCTTAAAAGAGGAATTGTATGTCACTACTGTAAGTGAAAAAGCAATAAATTTGGAAAAAATCATTCCCCAGCTGCCGGGTGGTTCAGTTGGTTGGAGTGTCATCCTGTACTCCAAAAAGGTTGTGGGTTGCTTCTCTGGTCTAGGTATGTGCAGGAGGCAAGTGATTCTCTCTCTCTCTCTCTCTCTCTCTCTCTCTCTCTCTCTCTCTCTCTCTCCCCCCCCCTTTCTCCTTCTGCCCCACTCCCTCTCTTCCTCTCCCTTCCCCTTCCTCTCCCCCTAAAATCAATTTGTTCTTAAGTTCTATGAATATACTGTTGCCTAACAAGGATCAGAACTTTGTTAGAAAGGGAAAATGGCCAATGTTATAATGGTGTTACAACTCAATGAGGACTTCCCTGGATTTAAAGGAATGGAAATAATGCATTTTCCTCTTTATGTGATTCAGTTATGTTCTTGTGCCTTGTCAGTGCCACCTAAAATGATTACCACATAATATACTCTGTCTCTCTGGAAAAGCTATCACACCAAAATCAGAAAGGTTTTGCTTAAAGACTCTTTAAAAAGGTGAATCCAAGCTGGTCAATGTCTGTTTTTAAATGCGTTCTTAGTTAATGAGGCTGTTTAAGATTTTGTTTATGAGGCTTTCGCTAAAACCAGAATCAGGCATCACCTTTAGTGCTATAGTTTGGCAATCTGAGTTTGAAATAAAGGAGAAATGACATAAATTAATGGAGTAAAATTAATGTTGTGGTAATATTAAATAAAGCTAATGCCTCTTGCACCTGGAGGGCTATGCAGATGGTAGGCATACCTAATTATGCACCCTGCTGCCTTTAAGTGCGCTGATAAAAATCTCTCAACTAAGTATAAAATACGTTCATTCACGGGCTCCAGACAAGTTTGCGTAAGGCAGTGGTTTTTAACCTTTTTCATCTTTTGGCGCCTGTAAACTATTAAAATTCTGCAGCACACCAAAAAACGTATTTTTGACCGACCTGACCAAAAAAAAAAAAAAAAAGAAAAGTATAATTTTGATTCATTCACAATAGGTGGCTATCGTTCTGTTCACTGTTGTCATTTTTTTTTTTAATTTGACATCCTAAGGAAGAAGAGGTCGGTGCCCCTGACCCAGATATTGCATGCTTTAAAAATCTTTCAAGAGGCTCACTGGTGGAAAATCACTGGTTTAAGGCAACACAGCAATACAATATACAATAACACAGCCTAGCATCCTAAGTTTTAAAGGAAGAAACCATGATTCTATATGTTAAATAAAATAAATACCTGATTTTTAAAAACATGTTATTATCATTATGGTCTTTGTCCTTTCTGTGAACATTAAAATATATGTCAGTCCTGTTAGAAAAAAGTTTACCATCAAACCAGGAAGTACTTACATTAACATTTTTATATATTAATTTAAAAAGGTAAATTAATAGAATCCTAAATAAGCAAATTTGATTTCTTACTCTAGGTGCAACCTGGATTCGCCAATTATCAATCAGGCATTTATACATTTGTTAAAATCTTTAAGAAGTAGCTACTCGAGAAAATACGTTGCTGTAATTATCTTATAGATTATGTTTTCGCTACAGATATTTCAGAAATGTCACTGAACTTTTTAAAACTTCATGAGTTCTCTTCATTTAAGGAATGTGAATTTCTGTGAACTTCACCTTGTGCACTTGGATTCTGATGGTGGTAAAAGCATACCCAGCGACCTCTTGCTTAAGTTTGAGATTATAGTATCTGTTACACACAACTATTATTTTGGGAAGGGGGGTTATTATTTACATTTTTAAAACAAAGGAAAAGTTAAATACTCTTTTTGAGATGGTTTCTGTCAAAAAGACTTGGTGCGGGTGTCTGTTCTGTGATAAAAGGTGCTGGCTCATTTTTGTCAAGATATTTGCTTTAAAGGGGAAGGAACACAGAATTTCTTCATCCTTTCCACTTTAATTTCAGGGGTAATAAAGGGATTGCCTGTTTAAAATTATTTATTTGTAATTTTTATTGGCATTTGGGGAACTGAAACTACAGGAATTATTTTCATTCCATCCATTTGTATTTATTCATAGGGACCTATTCTATTCAGTAGTCAGTGCTTTTCTAAAACTTGTCCTTTATGTACATGACAGGTATTATGTAATGAAGTCATGAATGTCTCCACACACACATTGACTACCTTGCATGAATGTAAATCATAGCTGATCAATGTCTTAGGCTAAAGCAACTCTAGATTGTTCCGAAATGGAATGTAGGCAGGACAGGCTCCTGAATCTCAGGGCCCTGGGTTCACACTCTGGATTGGCCCTTGACTAGAAGGCAGCTCACCTCTCCGAGCCTCTGCTTCCTTGGCTGTAAAATAGGATTGAGAACATCTTTCTCACAGCTCTAGTAATATCAAATGAGATGTATCTGTACATGGTGATGCTTGATAAATGGCAGAAATATTGTTATTAAAGTCAGCATAACTTAAGGGCTGTGGTGGTCCACGTAGTGAAACTGTGGAGATCATCTTGAGTGTTCTATCCCTAGTGTTAATTTACATCCCAACTTTAAGAATAAAGTTGTAAAGTGCCCTCTTTCTTTCTCAATCTAGAAATTCCCTCAATTTCTACTAGCATGGGAGGCAAAAATGACCCCTGGAGAACAGAGGACTGCAGAATCTCATTGGTTGGTGAAGTGAATGTGCCACTCCTTGATTTTTTAAATAAGATATATTTAGAAGGGAAGTTATTAAACCTGTTTGGAAGTTTATGAGTCAATCTAAAAGCCCCATTGCTTGCCTAGTAAGCCAAGTGTCTAGGTTTAAAATTGAATGAGAAATAGTACCATATCTACACCCATATAATCTCTTCTCCCCAGTCTTCTGTGTTAATACAGGATCAGATAAACTTTATTCTCATCCTCTTTTTAAGGACAATCCATTTTTAAAAGGGAATGAACAAAGAAGTTGATAGATTAACTTGTCTTCTAGAAGGAAGTTGGTGAGATGAGACAGGGTTTTTTCCTTCACATTACATATTATTTCTAAGTTGTTCATACAAAATAAGTCGGAAAAATATAAGGTAGGTTTTGTATGCACTATTAGTGTTGATCTTTATTAATTTTTTTTTTATTTCCAAAGAGTCAAGAATAGGGAATTTGCTTTTAAAGGGGACGTTGGCCAAGCAGTGATCATGTGTGACTCTGGCCCTGAAAGTTCAAACAGTTTGAGATATCAGTAAGAGTTGGGGGAATAGAAACTTCTCTTGGGATACTGTATCATGTTTTTCTTTGGTGTAATGAAGGGTAGTGTTTTTTGTTCGTTTGTATTTCCTCACCAGAGAAAATGCTTACTGATTTTGGAGAGAGGGGAGGAGAGGGAGAGAATCAAACCTGCAGCCTGGGTATGTGCCTTGACTGGGATCTGAGCTTGTGAACTTTCAGTTTGCAGGATAAATTTCAACCAGCTGAGCCCCACACCAGCCAGGACAAGGACAGGGTTGTTTGTTTATATGTTTTATTTTTTTGTTTTAACTGGAGAGCAGAAAATTAGAACATGTAAGCCTAATTTGTAGGTTTTTACATTGGATGATGTAAACTTATAAGACACTCTCAATCCCCACTTTTTAATATTTTATGATTTTATGGATATTATATAAGAAATCTTTACAATGACCTAAATATTGGAAGCTAGGAAAGAGCCAAGAATCCATCATTCTTAAACATTTAAGAATGTGTTTATAACCACATGTGCATTAGTGATCATTTGACAGATAGATGTGCTCATGGGAAAGTTGAAATGGGAAATCCTAAGTGTAAAAGCTTTTGGTACATTTTCCTTTATGACCATGGAGCTAAATTTTATGATATACTTACCATGATGTTGATACTTAGAGAGGTTACCTCATTTTCAACTTTCAAATGAAAAAAGTCATTAATAATACCTTAACTTTTCATATGGGGATTCTGAATACTAGACAGATTAGAAATTGTTATTGAATTATTTTAATGAGATTGTGGAAAATGTTCCAAATTTTAAAGAAGGAAAAAGAGTGTGATTAGAGCCATGAACCTTTCCTGTACTAGGGGCCAGCTATTTAATTCCCCTAAATATATTTCTTTGTGGGGATAATATCTTCCCCCATGTTTTTTGAAAGTCAAAATTTTTAATGGATGTGAATTTTTTTTTAAGTTTTAAAGCATGGGTCATTGTTATTATGTATTAGCCAAACTATATATTTATAGTTATTTTGATCAAAAGTTACCAAATTGACTAATACTATCTATACATATTTTCTGTTACCTTCCTGATATATAGCTCTAGATATTAATCATTTTTACTAATCCAAGGATTTATCAATGAATAACATTTGTCTAATCTTCTCAAAAAGTATAAAATGATATATAACTGTTTATTTTAAGGTATATAATTTTAATATATACACAATAGCCCTGGTCAGTTAGCTAAATTGATTAGAGAATTGTCCTGATGCACCAAAGCTGTAGGTTCCATCCCCAGTCAGGGCACATACAAGAATCAAGCAATGAATATATAAATAGGTGGAACAACAAATTGAAGCTTTCTCTCTCTCTCTCTTTTATCTCCCTCTCCCCCCAATTTCCTCTCTTTCTAAAAATAGATAAGTTAAAAAATATATACACCATAGATTTATTAACGAATATACTCACACTCATTCCCAAGTACAAAATTTCCACCATTTTTACCATCACCGTATCTTGGACTTACCCATTTTATAAAAGATGGTGTCACTATGTTGTTTTGTTTACATTATGGGTTCTATTACTGTTACTATACTGACAATAATATTAGCAAAGGCCTTTTGCTATCAATGGCAATGTGAGTGATGAAAGGAAAGTAGAAGGGAGGGATGAAGAGGGAAAAAGTTAGTTTAAAGGAAGCCTATTCTGATCAAGTGTCTACCATTGTACATGAAAGCTAAATATGACCCTCTTCATGCCTGTACTTTTTCAAACATGATTGGTATATGCTGCCTTCCATGTTTCTACGTATACTTACCTTTTCCTGGAATGTCTTTATCTTCAACATGTCCCTGGGCTTTTCATCCTTCAAGATCTAGCTCAAATTCTTTATGTTCTTTATATTCACAAAGTTTTCTATTTAATGATTTAATATATGTTGAAGTACTTCTGGAAAATATCAAGAACACTCAGAAAATATTAACTATTATTAGAGCTCATCTTCTAATGCTTATAAATTACTTTTATCTTTGGCATGGCATTTTCAAAATATTATGTATTGCTTATTAAAAAATAAAACCTTTTTTAGTTCAAAAATAAGTTATTGGAACATTAATTAAATACAGTTAAAGTGACTTGTTATATGTCAGACTTACCAGAATGGTAAGGTAGCAATATATTACAAATCTTCACTAAGTATAGAATACTATTTTCCAAACCCAACTGACCAAAAATATCTGATGAGATTCAAGTTCAAAGGAATGCAATTTCAAGAAACACACCTCTGCCGTACCAGATTTTGATCTGAGAAAGTTGATTGGCCATATATATTTTTCCCCAACAGTTATTGATCTTCCGGGCAAAAGGATTAGGCTTTGTTTAGCCTTTGACCCTCTGTGATATAAAAGATATTTCACATAGAAGGCCATAATATGTTTTATTTTTCTTACTGAAAAAGTTTTGGGTTTTTTTTTTTTTTTTTCTTCTTCCTCTAAAGGAACTAGATAGGAGTTGAAAGCAAGGAAGGTAAAGAGGAAGTGTTGTTTTTGAGGAATTAACCGAGTTGTGAGTGGTGAAAGGAAACCTTCTGTGCACCTCCCACTGTGCAGGAAGCATGGACCTGGGTCATCTTTTGGCACACCCACTGAACTGCAGCAAAATGAGTTGCAACTCAAGTTGGTATTGCAAGGTTAGAGTGTGGAGTAGAAGCTAGTCTTTTAATGGTCAAGTAAGTTTCCAGGTTGGCTGTTCTCATTTGGAAAGTACTTGTACATACATGGATATAGTTTACTATTCTAGTAACCACCCAGTTCTCTAGCTTATTAAAGTTGATCAAATTCTGATAATCTGCAGTGGGTATGTCCTGCTATAACAAAAACAACACTAAATAAGAAGCCTGAAAATTGTTGATTTTCAATAAGTTTAATTTTTTTTTAAATGTGAAAGACTCTAACGCAATCCACTGATAGATATATGAGCCATCTTCAAAGGTCCCAGCAATCTATGATAAAATTGGGACCAAAACTCAGGTTTTCTGACGATGAGTGACTCTTTTAATTAAAAATAAGTATTTAAAAGTGGTTTTCAAAAGAATTTAATACTTAAATAATTTGTAATAACTGTACCATATTACCTTAATTGAAGGAAATTAGCAAACCATTAATGTTATACATTTCAAGTTAAGGTAAAGGAGATGTACGAATAATAGACAATTATTATCATTAACTCACTGAGCCATACTCTACAATGTTCAGGCATAAAACCATTATAGAGAAAAATATGGTGACAGAGTAGAGAGCTGTGCTGATGGCGTTCTGGAGTACCAGAGCAGCTGGAGGACAGGATAGGGAGTGTGAGATGTCTTCAGGTCCCTAAGAATTGGAGCAGTCAGCATCTGGACTCAGGGGAACACAGCCCAGAGGCAGCAGAGACCTACAGGAGAGCAGGTGAGACAGTTCCAAACCGTCCAGTGGGCCAAGGTCGGCTCTGGGCAGTGGCGGCTCTACCCAGAGGGGTGTCTTTAACTGAAGCCAGCCCCAGGCTCCCTGGCG
>PVIW01002834.1:0-36220 GCA_004026585.1 Noctilio leporinus
AAAGAAAGAAGGAACTTGTACCCTTTGCAACAACATGGATGGAACTGGAGAGTATTATGCTTAGTGAAATAAGCCAGTCAGTGAAGGACAAATATCATATGATCTCACCTCTTACGGGACAATAATGAACAAAACTAACAACAACCAAAACAGAACCAAGTATATGAATACAAGGAATAGGCCTTCAGTGGTCAGGGGGAAAGGGGTTGGGGGAAGAGGGAGGCAGAGGCAAGGAAGGGGAGCAGCTTAGACAAGAACCTAGTATAAAGGAACCATGGACATGGACAACAGGTGGGATTGACTTTGGGGGGAATGGGTGGGTGGGTGGGGGGACAAAGGGGAGCAAAAAGGGGATGGATGTAATACAACAACAATAAAATTAAAAAAAAAAAAAAAAAGAAAATGATGAAAATGGTGCTAGAGCAAAGCTATTGTTGCTAGAGCAGGCTGAGATGCTCTGCATTCCTTCCCATTCACATAGAAGCTTCAGGAGGGCCGGACTATGGTTTACACTGAAGGCAAGTACTTGGAAGAGGGCTCAATCCACAGTAGTACCCAAATATTTGTTCAATGAAAAGGAAGCTGGGTATAGTGATAATAGCTAATGTTTATTGAACAGTTCAATGTACTGGGCCTGTGCTGAGCACTTTTAGGTAAATTATTTCACTTAATCCTCACAACCATTTTGTTAGTTACTGTTACAGGGAAAAGAAGTGGTAGAGCTGACCTCCGAAACTAGGGCTGTCTGGGTTCACAACCCAGACCCTTTACCTGAACTGTTACCTAGAAAGATAGATTGCTACTGGACCTTGGAGGGTAGAAGGGCATGCCAAGGCAGTTACGCTGTTCTTAAACAGGCTGTGAGGAAGCATTATAGATTTTGATCAGGCTCCTAGGATGTTCCAGGTTGTATTCTGGAAAGTTAAAAAATAATGGTGGTGTCTAAGCTGATTTGGGTTGAATAGACATTACTAGGAAATAATTCAGTGGGGTAAGAGCCTATTGTAATAGGCTTTTGGAATGTTAGAGGAACTTGGGTAATAATTTGACATTGGAATGTGGATATTACCAAAATTAATAGTGGCATCTGAAAGTAATTTAAGATATGAGCTTATGCTTCACACACAGTAAATTTGCAATAAAAAAATGGATTTCATTTCTCTACAATGTCTACTGTTTTGGAACTTTGAATCTCCTTAACCTAAGGAAGTTTTGTCTGCAGATACTGGAGGAATTATGCTTGCAAAGTTACATCTTCAGCTCCCTGTCATATTGGAAATATGTTTCCACTGGAAAACAGAGCCTTTCAGAAAGAAAGAGCCAAGTCATTTCCATTATAATGTTTAGCTCGCATTTAGTTAACTAGTACAGGGTGCGCGCAATAAAGTGGCAAAATTTTAGTAAAATAACATACCACAAAAATATTTTATTTTGAAGTAAATTTATTCTTATATGTAAATACATAAACATAGTCATTATTTTTAAAATTGTTTTAAAAAGTCTCCATTTGCTGCAATAATAGACTCGATTCGACTTCAGAATCTTGAGCACACTTGAATTCACTTTTCTTTATCCATGGACATCATAATGTTTTCAATCTTAGCTTTAACAGCCTCTTTATTGGAATGAGGCTGTTTATTAACTTCTCTCTCATAAATGCTCCATACATAATAATCTAAAGGATTTGCATCTGGTGAACTAGGTGGCCAGATTTCCTTTGACCAGAATTCATGAATAATTGACATTGAGACATTCTTGCACCTTTTGGCATTATGTGTTGGTGCATCATATTGTTGAAAGATAAAATGATGCCCGTTTGTGACTTGCTTCATCCATGGTACAACTCCTTCTCTCAAAATGTCAAGGTAAACATCAGTAGTCACCTTCAAACCTTGTGGAACTAAATACAAGGTCATGATATCTCCTTCATTGCTGACAACACTTAGCACCATCACTGTAGCAGGAAATTTCATTTTCTTAACAATTGGGACTTCATTAAGATTCTCCCAGAGCCACCTGTTGTGTCTTCTGTTCACTATTTGGTCCTGCTGAAAATTCTTTTCCTCGGAGAAGAAAATCAGAGGGTTTTTTCCTTTGGGAATTTTCTTTCTTTCTTTCTTTCTTTTTTAATGTATTTTGTTTATTTTGCTATTACAGTTGTCCCAATTTCCCCCCCTTTGCCCCTCTCCACCCAGTACCCCATTCCCTCCAGCAATGCCCGCCTTAGTTCATGCCCATGAGTCATGCATATAAGTTCTTTGGCTTCTCTATTTCCTTTGTTCTTCTTAACATCTCCCTGTTTATTCTGTAACCACCAATGTGTGCACAGGTCTTCTTTTAATACGGTCTGTTTTTCCTTTACATGTGTTTTACAAGTTGAAGCCTTCAGAAATAATGGCACTTGCAGTGCTCAGCAGGAGCCCAGAGTAGAAATTGTTATGTCTACTAAGTTGAGGTAAAAAATAAAAATTCCTAGGATTTAAATAATTTTGTAGAATAGTATTCTAGCTATTTTTTGAATTTGTGGTTGACTTCCAATGTGGTTCTAAACTAACTCCTGAACTATTTAAGAGGCTGTCGAGGTAGAGATTACGTATGTACACATTTCCGTAATAAAGTTTACTACAGCATTAATTCCCTTTCCCAAGTATCCCCAGTTTGGGGACCTTCATACCTGAAAATGTATATTTCCACGATTTAGTTGAAAGGAATCTCATCTAATTTACATGCTAATATGAGAATATATCTTGTCTATGTACATGAACATATAGTTTAGTAGTTTGCAACTTCCATCCAAATTGGTCTTCATTCTCAGCATCTTTTCTAACCTAAGATTGACTGATTTCACAACACACCCATGACCAGTTGGTTGCTATTTAAAACATAAGTTGCTAACAAATCTATGAATTACAAATTCAAAAATAAGCACATATTTTATAACAGTGAATAAGAAAGATAACATGTCTTCTATGTAATACACATCCACGTCTTACTTTTTTCTTCTTCCTTAACTGCATTAGATTTTTCTGAGTTATTGCAAGTAACCTGATTTTCACACATTGTGAAATGATTCCAATCTAAGAAAACTTAACCTGCAGTAATGCAGATACAAGTAATATACAAAATTGTACCTTATTTAGTAAAATCTATTTACAACAAGATCACTTTAAAGCATTCATAAGTTAAAGCTGGTTCTTATCCATTCATCTGCCCTATGTCTTTTGATTGGTGCATTTAATCCATTTACCTTTGTACCTGTGTTCCTGTCCGTCTCTCTGTTTCTTCATCTTCTTAAAGCAGACCCTTTAGCATCTCTTGCAGTGCTGGTTTGGTGGAGATGTATTCTTTTAGCCTTCTTTTGTCTGGGAAACTCCTTATTTCACCTTCCATTTTGAATCACAGCCTTGCTGGGTAGAGGAGTCTTGGTTGCAGGCCTTTGTTTTTCATTGCTTGAAATATTTTTTGCCATTCCCTTCTGGCTTGTTGTGTTTCTGTTGAGAAATCAGCCAATAACCTTATGGGAGCCCCTTTTGTAGGTTTATTAGCTGTTTCTCTCTTGCTGCTTTTAGGATTCTCTCCTTGTCTTTGAAATTTGCCATTTTCATGATGATGTGTCTTGGAGTGGACCTGTTTGGGTTCATCTTCCTTGGGATCCTCTGTGCTTCCTGAGTTTGCATGAGATTTTCTCTCCTCAAGTTAGGGAAGTTTTCTGTCATTACTCTTTCAAATAGGTTTTCTATCTCTTGTTCCTCCTCTTCTCCTGGTATCCCTATGATAAGAATGTTATTATGTTTCATGTTGTCCTGCAGCTCTGTTAAAACCTCTTCATTTTTTTTCAGTCTTTTCTTCCTTTTGTTGCACTGCCCAGGAATTTTTTTCTATATTGACCTCCAGTTCGCTGATTTGATCCTCTGCTTTCTCTAGCCTGCTTTTGATTCCTTCTACTGTGTTCTTCAATTCAGAAATGGTATTCTTCGTTTCCTCCTGGCTCCTGTTGATGGTGTCTATGTCCTTTTTCATGCTGTTGTAGTTCTCAGTAAGTTCCTTATAGCTTTCCTGGAGTTCTTTGTAGTTCCTCTGGAGTTGTTTGTAGTTTTCTTTGAACTCACTGAGTTCATTGAACTTCTCTATTATCATTATTTTGAATTCCATGTCTGATAGAATGCTTGCCTGTATTTCATTTTGCACTCTTCCTGGGGATTCCTCCTTTCTATTTACTGAGGGTTTATTTCTTTGTCTCCCCATTTTAGGTGGTTCTTGTTTGTTTCAGCTTCTTGGACTGGTCTGCTTTGACTTACTGTCTTAGTGGTGTGACCTTCTGTGGTGTAAAGGTGCACTTTTTTTTATTTCCTGGATCTGTGCTTGGTGATGTCAGCTTGTGTCCCAGTCTGGGCCTGGTCAGCCAGTTGGAGACTACCAGAGATCCACTGTCTTTGTCTCCGGTAGTTAATCCAGTCAGTCTGTGATCAGTGGTCAGTTTTAGGCACCTCTGGGCTCGGCAGATGAATTCAATTGTTAATGCAGTCAACCTGTGATCTGAGGTCAGGTTTTGGCACTGTTGGGTGGGGCAGATTAATTCCTATGCTGTGGGGCTGTGGCTTCCCCTCAGGCTCCCGCCCTTTGGAGAATAGTGCTCTGCTGGCTGTATGGGGGATGGGTCAGCACTGGACACACAGGCTGCTCCCTCAACTCTCCCCCTAAAGGCACTGACCCAAACTTTCCCCAAGCTTCTCTAGTCCACTCTACCCTCCCTCCGCTGGAGCCCAGGGTAGGTGGATGCCTCTGTATTTTCGTGTGTGGTCCCTTTAAGAACTCTTGTCTGTCAAGCCAGCTAAACCTGGCAGGTTTTTGCTTTTTGCAGCTGGGTGCTGTTTTACCTTCAGCTGTGTTGCTGTATGCTGGGGAACCCAGTTGCGGGTTTAGATCCCACCCTTCTCAGGTGGAACCCCTGGCTGCTAAGATGTTTCTCTGTCCCTTCAGCTGCCGCCCTTGGGCGCCCTGCCAGCCTCTCACGTCTCCACACATCCTACTGGTCACGTTGTGATGAATCGGTTCTTCTGTTTTGTGCCTGGTAATAAGACTTCTCTCCAGTTGGTGCTCTGTTGGTTATTTTGAATGATTTCTCTCCAATTAAGTTGTAATTCCATTTTGGTGTTGGGAGGAGATTGGTGTAGCTCCTCTTACTCCTCTGCCATCTTTGTTCTCTGGGAATTTGTAATGTTGTTAGCAGTTTCCTTGCTTTTTCAAAGTGCCTTTCCTTTGTCTGCTATGTCATAAACTGGCCTCTTCTAGGAACATATGATCTGTACCTGATATCTGCAGCAGTAATCTTGTGACCCATTGCATCCAACATCTGCCCTTCTCTTGCTATGGAGCACATTGACTTTCCTGGATCTTCATTGATGATCTGGATTCTGTGTACAGTATCGGGACTTG
Source organism: Noctilio leporinus (assembly GCA_004026585.1). NCBI lineage: Eukaryota > Metazoa > Chordata > Mammalia > Chiroptera > Noctilionidae > Noctilio > Noctilio leporinus. Next base: position 5,437 of record PVIW01002834.1, read on the forward strand.
TGCCATCCTTGTGTATGTCATGTGTTTTCCTTGTTGTGGTGACATCAGGATCAGCATCATAAAACCTTTCTTACGTTGTAAACTATGTAAAGGGATGTTATTGAAGTCGCAATTTTCTTAGCAGTTGACCCTGCACGCAGTCTAGAAATTATGGTTGCTTTAACATCATATTCTTTTGACATGATGATTGCTCTCAGAATCTATTACTTTATATTTGAAACAATGATGTTAAATCATAACTTTAGAAACATAGTTTTTCAAAATCCTCATGTGAAATAGGAGATGCAAAGTTATTGCCACTTTATCACGCACACCCTATATGTGCCCTGAACAGGGATAAAACCAGCAACCTGGGCAGTTCTGGATGATGCTCTGACCATCTAAGCTGCTCCCCCCGTGTCATAACTAGCCTTTTGAGCTGTGCTTCATTCTGTAGCAGAATTTGCAGTAAATCTCTTCATCATGAGTTGCCACAGTTGCTATCTAAATTTTTCCTGCAAACCATGCACAGAAAGGAGCAGTGAGGGAAGCTTCTTCATCACATTGCACCTCTTCTGCATAGTACGCACCCCTGCTACAGGCCCCACAATTGTTTCCACCTGTTTTCTAACTTTGCTTTTTGAGGCAGGATGATGGACCCCCAGGGAGCTCTAGTTAGCCTTGAGGAAGTACAGGGAGTTTGGGAAAGGCAGCCAGGGGAATACTGGCACTTTTTAAAGAGTAGTTAACTTTTTTGAGGTTCCATAGTTGCCATGTTTTGAATCCAAGCTTTTGTTTGTTTGTTTTAATCCTCACTTGAGGATACGTTTACTGATTTTAGGTGGGGATTGGTGGTTGAAGGGCAGAGAAAGTGAAACATAGATGTGAGAAACATTGATCAGTTGCCTCCATTTAAGTGTCCTGACCAGGGGTGAAACCCAACCTAGCTATGTACCCAGACTGGGAATCAAACCCACAAACTTTTGGTGTATAGGATGACGCTCCAACAGACTGAGCCACCCAGCCAGGGCAGAACCCAAAGTTTATCTATCTATCTATCTATCTATCTATCTTTCTTTCTTTCTTTCTTTTCTTTCTTTCTTGTTAAATTGTTTTCAATTACAATTGGCATTCAATATTAAGTTAGTTTGAGGTATACAGCACAGTGATTAGACATTTATATAAATTGCAAAGTGATTTCCTCAGTAAGTCAAGTACCCACCTGGCACAATACATATTTATATATTATATGTATACATATTTATCACGATATTATTGACTGTATTCTCTGTGCTGTATTTTACATCCCCATGACTGTTTTGTAACTGCCAATTTAAGTTTCTTAATCACAGCTCTTTATTACTCAACCCCCCAACTCCCTCCCAACTGGCAACCATCACTCTGATCTCTGGTTTGTTAGATTCCACATACAAATGAAATGATATGGTATTTGTCTTTCTTTGTCTGACTTATTTCACTTAGCATAATAAGGACTTTGTCTGACTTCAAAGTCTATTCTATGTCTGGTACTCGCATCCTACCCCCAAATACTGGATTTCTGAAGATTGAGCATTCTGTAGGGCTTGTCTTAAGCTGTGTGGTGCACACTTTTCACCAGGTGTGGCCCACACCTTGTCTACCTCCCTCACAGTACCTAAAAGCTTTCTCCCAAGTTCAGATGAAAGATGGCCATTGGCAGTAGTTTTGCTGATTGGTACAGTTAAGTGGATCGATTTTTTCATAAAATATTCTTAAGGTACTCAGTCCACTTTGAAAGCTCTGTACGATCGTTATTAAATACATTCTGAGCAGAGTGTGACAGAATTTGGCTAGCTCTGAAATTCTTCATAAATTGGAGTCTGACTCAGAAGGTAGCTTCTTAACTGTCACTTTTTCCCCTTCCCTGATTGACAGTGAGATGCTTCCTATGAGGTGGGATCCTGGAGAATTTCTTTCTTTTCTTATTATTTTAATTTAATTAATTTATTTTTAGAGAGTAAGAAAGGAAGGGGGTGGGGAAAGAAGCATCGATTTGTTGGTTGATTCCTGTATGTGCCCTGATCATGGATTGAACCTGCAACCTTGGCATATTGGGGTGATGGTCCAACCAACCGAGCCACCCAGCCAGGACCCTGGAGGGTTTCTTTCTGTTGTGTTGTTTCCTCACTTGCAATTAAGGTGAGCAAAGCTCTTCACAGGTGATGCGGCTTTCACCTTTTAGGTAGTGGCCTCATGGTAGGGGTGGGATAAGCCATGAGACTACAGTAAAAACATATTATAGCACCACTTAAATCGATTTTCAATTTATTCTTTAAAAATATTTGCAACCCTGGCTGGTGTGACTCAGTGGATTAAGCACCAGCCTGCGAACCAAAAGGTCACCGGTTTGATTCCCAGGTCAGGGCACATACCCAGGTTGCAAGCCAGGTTTCCAGCCAGGTCCCCAGCTGGAGGCAGGTGAAAGGCAGCCACACCTTGATGTTTCTCTCCCCCTCTGCCTCCCTCCCTTCCCCTCTCTTTAAAAATAATGAATACAATCTTTTAAAAAATTATTTGCATATAGTTTTCCAATGTATCTGCATAATACTAGATTGTGTGATTACAAATAAATATACATGGTATATACTGTAATAGGGATGTGCAGTGAAAAACAGCTTAGAGGTTACTGCTTTAGCTATTAGCTGAGACAGGCATGAACAGAATTTTATCTTCTGCACTGCCAGCCAGGCAGGAGTAGGTTCTGTGATGTGCCCTTTAGAAAGGCAGTAGTAGAAATCTGGGGCCAAGTCCCTCATCTGGGATCGGTATCATTAGCAGTGAGTGCCCTGGCAGAATAGATGAATGAAGAACAGAATTCAGACCACAGGGATTACAGGGCCTTAGTACTTAGGTTTAGTTTTGTAGATGGGGGAAAGTGACTTTCCCAGAGGGAAAGTGACACACACGCCTGTTGTCATTTGGTGGCAGAACTAGAATCCAAATATCTTAAATGGTGGTACCACTTTTGTGATGTTTTAGTTGTACTAGTTTCTGCTGTTTATATTTGGCCTCATTTTTTAGCACAATGACATACTGAAGGAGTGAGTTATGTCAAAAGTTATTCTTTCATTTTCAAGTTAATTTTGAATTCAGGGGAAGGACACTTTTCCAAGTAAGCAGTAAGGCATATTGATGACATTCCTTTATTTATTTGACAAGTAAGGTTCTGAACTCTAGCAATGAATAATTAGGTGCTTACATTCTACTTGGGTGAAATAGCCCATGAGCAAGTTAACTGAGTGAATATTATATTAGTAGAATATTGGAAAGTGATTAGTGCTCTGGAGAAAAACAAAGCAAAGTGAGTGGAGGGAATATGTGTATGTACCTGTCCACAGTATTCAATTAGGGTGGCTGGAATGGGCCTGGCTGAGAAGATGGCATTGAAACAAAGTTGTGAATGAGATACTGGGACAAAGCCAGGTGGATGAATATTTTGGGAAAAATATTCCAGGCAGAGAGAGTGTGTCAGATGTAAGGAGAGGAGCATGTCTAGATGTTTGAGGAACAGGCGGGAGGCCACTGAAGGAAGAGGAGCAGTACTGAATTCTGGGAGGTAAGGTCATGGGGTTTTGTAGGTCGTTGTAAAGATCAGCTATTATGCAAGATGGGAGCCATTGGAGAGTATTGAGTGCAATGATATGACATGACTTAACTTTTAAAAGGACATTCTTGTTGTTAAGGTGAAAATACACAGAAGGAGTAAAGGGTGGAAACAAGGATACAAAAAGTGTAAAGTGATAATGTCTTTGATGGCAGTCATTGATTTGGGATTGTTAAATAGAGTGATTAGTTCATAGCGTTTACATCATTTTCTGTCTTTTCTAGCCATCGTCCTCCATCCACCTTTCCCAAATTTGCTAGCATAAAGTTATTGTTGATGCTGATGGTAAAGGAAGCTTAGAGTCTAAACTTAAGACACTAGAGAAAGAGAGTTTAAAAAAAGCAGAGGTCACAGCTGAATTTTTGACAGCTAGAAGAAGAGTGTGTGTGTAGTGGGTGTGCTGGAAGCTTTCTGTCTTGGGCCAGTGGTTGTAGGTGGGAGGGCTCTGGAGTTGATGGTGCTCAAAGTGAGCCTTGAAAGAGGAACAAGAGGGAAAGCAAAATGTTTCAGGCAGTTGCATGCAGGAAAACTATGGTTTATATGCACCGTGAGCTCTTGGCTGTATTGCTGTCTATCCATAGCTCTCAGCTCCTGGCCCATGGCTTTGCTTCCTTCTACAACAGGAATATTCCTGGGTAGATAGCAGGTATCATTAATTCTTCTGTGATCTAATTACCAGAAGGATCAGAGAAAAGTTCTTGTAAGCCTAGTAACTGAATTTTTAATTGCATTACTGAAGTATAATTTGCATACCATAAAATTTACATAAGTGTACAACTTAACTATTTTTAGTAAATTTAGAGTTGTAGAACTATCACTACAATCCAATTTTAGAACATTTTTCCATCACGAAATAGATATCAGTGTACCAGTAGCCCATTATCCCTCTAGCTGTAGGCAGCCATTTATTAAATGGAATCATACACCATTTATTAAATGGAATCATACAATATATAGTCTTTTATATGTAATTTCTTTTACTTAGCATCATGTTTTCAAGGTTTATCTATTTAATGGCTCAAGAGTTTGTTCCTTTTTATTGAATGGTATTTTATTGGATAGAGTACATTGTATCTGTTTATCAGTTGATGGATTTTTGGATGATTGTCACTTTTTGGCTATTGCATATAATGTCCACATGTTGCCAGAAGTGCAAACCAATGGGGATATATTGTCTCTAGGATAAGCATACAGGAGAATGATTTTGACTTTGCAATTGTCATTATAAACTTAATGTTTCTGTTTGTCCTTTTGTAAGACTAAGGGTTTAATGAATATTATTTGAGTCACTTGATAGCTGAGTGACCTTGCCCAGTTGCCTGCTTGCTTATCTGTAAAGTAGGGATATTTATAGCTGTGGTATTTGGTTCAAGGTGTTGTTGTGATGATTAAATAAGATAATAAGGAGAAGTATGTAAGATAACAGTTAATCTTCACAACTGCTATCTCTAGGGAAGTAGGTGGGGATGAGAAAGGCTGTACAAGGAATTGCTCTGTTCTAAGTAGTTTTGGTCTTTGGAGAGATTGATAGCTTGCAGGTGAAAGAGCTAGGAGAGGTACAGACCTTGGGCCTAGAGGGAATCAAGACTGGAGGAGCCCCTGGACTGGGTCCAGGAGAAGACAGACAGGTCTGTTGGAGATCTGAGTTTGGAAACTTGTACAGTTGTGAATGTTTTGGTGCCTGATCTCATGTTTGAGCTGCATCAAGATGAGAGAGGTTGCATAGTTTAGGGGTCTTTGGACTCTTCAGTTCTTTGAAATTTATTCAATAAACTGTCAGTGGTTAAAATTTGGAGATCTGGCCACACTCTCCTTCATCCCCACATGGTGTTAAGTGACCAGAACTTTTAAGAGCTTTCCAGGTTTACATGTCCTCTGCTCCCTCTGCATACTGCTGGCCTCATTTCTGTCTGAACCACTGGTCTGGAGGTGTGCTGTCCAGCATGGTAGTCACGAGCCTCATGTGGGGAAGTTCAGTTTGAAGTTCTGCTTCCCATTCACACTAGCCACATTTCATTTGCTTGATAGCCACAAGTAGGTAGTGGGTACTGTATTGGACAATGCAGATATAGCACATTTCGGTCACTGCTTAAATCTGTATTATACTGGTGTAGACTGTCTTCTTTGTTTTAAGGGAGGCCTGAACATTTTCTTAAGAATGTAAACAAAATTTTTTTCAATCATAGTTGGAATAAAATATTAGTTTTAGATATACAACATAGTGATGAAACATTCATATAACTTACAAAGTGATCATCTTAGTAAGTCTGGTATCCATCCATCTGCCACCACACATAGTTATTACAATATTATTGACTGTATTCCCTATGCTATATTTTACATCCCTGTGACTTTTTATAACTGGCAATTTGTACTTTTTCATCCCTTCACCTTTTTTACTCACCTTCCCAACCCCCCTCTCATTTGGCAACCATCAGTTTGTTCCTCTGCACCTGAGTTCGTTTTAGTTTTGTTTGTTCATTTATTTTGTATTTTTTTCCTTTGGGATTCCACAAATAAGTGAAATCATACAGTTCTTGTCTCTGAGGTACTTCACCTAGCGTAATACCCTGTAGGTCCAACCACATTATTGCTGATGGCAAGATTTCCTTCTCTTTTATGCCTATTAGTCCATTGTATGTATGTGTATATATACAAGGTCTGTCTTGAAAGTATCAGGTGCACAAACTGTTTTAATTATGTTGTTAAGCCTTGGTTGCTGTCTGCAGATCAGTTGGAGGGATTTACCCAGACCAGTCAGCTGCAAGTACTGACTGTGACCACTGACAACCAACCTCCACCCTCCATGAAAGGTCATCTGTGCAGGGACAGGGTGGTGGTGTTCTGACATGGTCTGTAGCTCTCTACTGGATGCACTGACCCTGGTGGTGCAGGCCAAGGTCAGCCCCCACTGTGTTTTGCCCGGGGCCACCCTGCCTGAGCTACAAAACAATCTGAGATAGCTGCTATCAGTGCTGGGGTTGGTGATTCCCAGGTGAAGGCAAGCTGTGAATCTAAGCTGGTTTCTGCTAGTGCTGGTCCTGGAGCTCACTGAGGCCAACTGTTGCTTATGTGATAGGATTTAGGAAGTTGTGAATACCAGCCATTCGTATAGAAAAGCAGCTTGGGTGGGCCCATAAGTTGGGGGCCAGGGGAATCTCCAAGGGGGTCAAACAATGTTAGTCATGTTGATGGAGCTCAGGTATGGCATCAGCTTGAGGGCTCAGTGTAGGAGAGGCCTCAGAGAAGAGACAATAGCCTCTGTGGGCCTTAATGCCAGACACTTCAGTTTCTTTCTGTATATATACCGTTAGTGCCTTTCAAGCTGTTCCCTTGGTGGTGGACTTCAGAGGGAGTGAGTCTGGGTAGGTGAGTCCTTGTGTGGGGTCCTTAAGGTGAACTGCTTGAGGCTTCAGCAGTTTCTTTTCCAATTCAATCCTTGCTGGTTTTTGCAGCCAGAAGTTTGGGGGCTTGTCTTCCTGGCACTAGAACCCTGAGCTAGGGGCTAGGACTCCTCACTCCTGAGATCTCTCACCGGAATTATTATTCACCACAGGTGGGTGAGAGGCCAGTGAATTCTGTGTCTGAGCCCCTCCTACTCATCTCAATGAATGTAGTTTTTTTAATATTGTAGTTGTCAGACTTCCATTCTCAATTTCTGATGGTTCTGGCTCATCATTGTTCTGTATTTAGTTGTAATTTTGATGTGGTTGTGCAAAGAGGTGAGACTCATCTACATACACTGCCATCTTGACTGGATCTGTTCTTGGGTTTCCGTTACCTTTTCTATGGTGACTACTGTGTACCCAGTTTGTTGGGTGCTGTTAGCCATGGAGAAGCTGCTCCTGGTCTGTATACATCTCCTAGTCTGGTGCTGCCAGCCACTGGTCTAGTAGACATGGCCTGCTAGAATAAACTTGGTCGATTATTTCCAAGCAATCATGCTGAAGGGCTGAAGCTTCTTCCATGTTTGGGAGTAGGGTGGCTGGATTTAAGGTATCGGTAGTCTGCAGGGTAACAGTTGGGTTTGTCCAGCAGAATGGCCTGGTGTTTCCCAGTGCTGTCAGCCAGTACCCTCCGTTTGTCCCAGTAGAGTCAGGATCTGGGGTGATACCAACACTGTAGTAGGTTTTCCCAAAGGAAATTTCTCAGCTTCCTGTAAGATGTCAGGTAGCTGCTACTGTTGGGAGGCATAGTGACCATCCCTTTGTTGTATGGTCCAACTTCTACTAGAGATAGGCTGTGGGGTCATGGTATATTTATCTTGGAGTCTGGGTTAATGTCCCCAGTCCAATGCCCTGCCTTTCATGAATGTACAATTTGAAAGGCTTTTGTAAATTGGGCAATAATCATGCAGAAGCTGAAACTAGCTTTTCCTTTAAGGTATCAAATTCTACTTGACAATCCCTTGTGCATTTTGAAGAGTTCAAAGTCTAGTCCTTTCAAGTGGCTTTACTATCAGTTTAGAGTTTGGAATCTGAGTATGGCAAACTCTGTAATCCCTAAACCTGTGAAGCTGCCTTGGGATTTTTAATGTAGCAATTACTTGCTTTCAATCTGTCATCAAATTCCTGCTACCTTGTTTCAGTTTAAATCCCGGGTATGCCACCTCCTGTTTGCAAATCTGGTCCTTGCGAGGAATAACTTGATATCCACTTTTTGCCCAGTGAGTTAGGACTGTGATAGTGTTGAGCAGACTGTCCTCAATGGTGCTTCTGGGTATCAGTTATGTCATCTATGTACTGTGAAAGAACTCCTGATTTCAATTGAACATCCATAAAGTCTTTCTAGTATTTCCCCAAATATAGTCTGGGAGTCATTAAATCCTTACAGTAGCATGGTCTAGCAGTAGTAGTATGTGGCTTTTGTTTCTAGATCCTGCCATTCAAAGGCAAACAGTAGGAGCCTTTTCATCTATTGGGATGCAGAAAAAGGAATTTTTAAATAGAAGACTGAAAACCATTTGCTGTCTCCAGGCACCATGGTCAACAGGGTATAGGGGTTGGGAACCACAGGATAAATGTTCTGAACAAAGTAATTTTTGTCTCTGAAATCCTGTACAAACTGATATTTGTCAGAGTAAGGTTTTCTGACTGGCAAAATGGAAGGGTTATATGGAGACTGGCATGGCTAATATAGTCCAGATTTTTAAAACCTTTGCAATATTGGCTGAATTCTCTTCAAAGCCTCTTTTTTTTTTTTTTTTTTTTTTAAAGGGGTACTACTTCCATGAGATCCACATCCTTTCTTTCAGATGAACTTTTATGGGTTGGATGTTAACCACTTTACCTGGGGTTCCATTATCCCAAATAGTTTGATTGACCTACTCATAGATATCAGTGGGAAGAGTTCACCTCCAGGACCTTCCAGGCTAGTCAGGAATGCCTGCAGCTGGAGAGCATGCTCCAGCATGACTTCTACACATAGTTGTTGCTTTTTAGGAGAAAAAGTTATTTGTGCATGTAATTTGCAATGAAAATTTCAGCCCAGCAATGTAATGGGACAGTCTGGCATGTAGAGAAAACTATGTACAATCCTCTGATCCCCAAGCTGGCATTCTAGGGGTTGAAGGAATAAATGCCTGTTTTTGTAATTGTCCAGTCACTCCAGTAACCATTACTGCATTGAACTTTTATTAGCTAATTGCATATTCAACACTGAATAATGTAGCTCTTGTATTTACAAGGAAATCAACTGGCTTGTTCCCCACCGTGAGCTGTACCTGGGGCTCCTATGGGTAAATAGTAATATATTGGGAGATGTCCAAAGGAGCTCCTGGCCCTACTCATTTGTCATCAGACTCCTGCCCTCTTTTCAGCATTTCTCAGCAAGGGTCCTCATTTGTACTTTTCCTTTTGAGTTTTGGGCACTCATTCCTCCAGTGGCCCTCCTGGAAACAGGCATATTGATTGGCCAGCTATTCCTCCTTCCTTTAGGGTCATCCTTCCTCCTTTGGCCTTGCCACCCTATTTCTGAGAACATCATAGCTTGCTTTAGCTTCCTTGCTTCCTGAGCATTGTAAACTTTAAAAGCTGTGTCTTATCAGGTGAGAGGGATCCATTCCTAATGCCCCATCTAACTCCTGGAGTGTCCTTCTAATGTCCAGGGCACTTTGCCCAATAAAAAGTCATGCTTACCATCCTCACATTTTCTGGTGCCTCTGGGTCAGCTTCAGAGTGCTTTCTGTAGCCCTGATAAATCCTCTCTAAAAATCCAGAAGGCCCCTCATCTGGTCTTTGTTGAACAGCCAGTAACATCTTTACTTTTTTGTTTGGGGACCTCCCCGCTTCTTAAGCCCTTCCAGTATACACTTTCTGTAATGTTTCGGGAAGATTATATCCCCACCATTCCAGCTGCATTTAGTTTCAGTCAAGGGAATTGCCCCAGTTGGGTTGGAGGTTCCAGCAGGAGTTGTTTGATGGAGACATCGGTCAGGCCTCTTCATTAGCCCTCTTTATATCCAGCCGCCTCTCACCTGCAGTTAGCAAGGTAATTAGGAGAGCCTGTACATCTGCCCAGTTTGGATGATGAGTGGCAAAAATGGAGGCCAAAAGATTCTCTGAGGATCCCTATGTGAGGGGTTGGAATTCTTCCAATTCAATAAATCTGAAGTGGAGAACGGAGTATGGGTCCAATAGTAGCCAGCAGGCTGGCCTTGCTGATTTACTCCACCTGTAGGATGTCACCTCAAAGGAAATTGGCTTGCTCCGAATAGGGATGCCCTCTGGCCAAAAAGTATGTACATACTCCAGGCCTCAAAAATTCTACTTAGTGGGCTCCCTCTAGGAGCCAGCACAGAACTGCCCAAATTGTCCCATGTATTTCTGTAAATAACATGTGTTTCTGTTATCCACTGTCCAATGAGGTATTGATGAATTCCTGTAATATTGTGTGGCCTGTGTATTATTTTGGATTGTGAGGAAAGGTGGTCCATGCATGGCATTGTATCATCATGCAAGCGAAGCAGTATTGCATGATGGTACAAACAGATGGGATGAAATCCATTATGGCAGTGCATTTATGTCATTGTATACTAGGGTTTCACCAGGGACAGAGAATCGCTTGATAGTACAGGGAATGGAGGAGACCTAAAAACCTCTTTCTGATAGTAAGACTCAAAGAAAGGGAGAATGAGAAGATAAATCTCATCAATGTTCTGAACCCAGGGGAACCAGGGTTGGTGGCAGGAGGAGCTCTCTCGTTACCACTCTCCCTCACCACTTTACAAGCTGCCCCTGAAGTAGAGACCACAGAGCCAACTGCTCTACCTCTACATGACAATGGATGCGTCGCCCCCTCAAAGACAGGTCAGGGCACCACATTTGGGCAGAGAGCCTCCCTATCCAGAGCAAGGCAAACATGAAGAAAACTGGTATCCATGACTCCATTATTCCAAAGAGTACTGACAAGCAAATCTGTTAACCAGTCTCACAAACTGTGGTCCCCACACAATGGAGTCTCCAAAGCAGTCCTTACCTGGACTTCGCTTCACAGCCTTTTCTTAGACCTGTTTTCCTTTCATCAGCCTGGTGTGTTTTGGTGGCTGGCACTCTCGAAAGAGCTTGCAGAGGAACTCCCAGGGACTGCGAAACCCACATCCCACTCTTGGGTTCAACCAGCTGCAGGCACTAGGGTCCCATGTAGGTTGCCATTGCTGATGCAAAACAGCAATTGGGGTCCTGGTGCCCACCACCACCCTCTAGGCAAGAGTTTAGTACTAAAGGAAAGGAGGGTTTTTTGTTTTGTTGTTTTTTCCAAAAGCAGTCACTTAAGCCTATCACAGCTTTTTTTTTTTTTTTTTTTTTTTAAGATTTTATTTCATTATTTTTAGAAAGAGGGGAAGGGAGAGAGGCAGAGAGAGGGAGACATCAATGTATGGTTGCTTTTCACCTGCCTCCAGCCACAGACCTGACTGGAGACCTGGTTTGCAACCTTTTTATGTGTCCTGGCTGGGGAATCGAACCTGCAACATTTGGGTTCGCAGGCTGGCACCTTATCCACTGTGGTACCAGCCTGGGCCTATCACAGCTTTAATCACTTAAACCTATCAACTAAGGCTAAACTCTTAATACTTGGTTCTCCTATCATTCCCCCATTAGTTTTAATTATCTTATTTCTTCAGGATTAGTTTACAAACTAAAACAAAGTAAGATACAAACCTTAACACAATTTTGTAAGGATGGCAGGCTTCTGCCTCACAGCTTGTCCCCTCTAGAACATCCAAGGAATAAACCAGCATGTCATCCCAATCCTAGGCTGAGCCCCGAGTCCCTTCTCATTTTAAATACCATCCTTTGGGAAATGCAGGCAGCTGCCGCAGGATCATCCAGGAATCCCTGAGGGAGAAGAGCCCAAGGGCCAGAGAAAGCCAACCCAGAAGCCTGAGAGCTCTGAGCCAGGGAGCTAGCCCTCTGTTATTTCAAATGTTAAAGCCCATAATTCCCTGTGCTCTGGAGGCATTCAGCTTGGCAGCCAATCCCATCCTAGGCTGTTTGCCATTGCCTCCCCCTACAGCCCTTCCTTACTCCTCCCCAGTTATCTGATCAGATCTCTTTATATCAGTTGGACATTTTGTCTTGTTTCCCATATCAAATGAAAATTTTCAGCATTTCATCATTGAGTATTATTCTTGAGTTGATACTTAGTTCATTTTCACCTTTTGGCTGTTGTGAATAATTTTGCTAGGAACATGGGCGTGCAGGTATCTGTTGAAATTCTGGCTTTCACTTCTTTTGAGTATATAGCCATAAGTGGAATTGCTGGATCATATGTTAATTCTGTATTTAGTTTTTTGAGGAACCACCATACCATTTTCCACAGCAGCTGCGCTGTTTTATATTTTATGTTCTGATTTCTCTACATCTTCACCAACACTTGTTACACCTTTTCTTTTCTATTAATAATAGTGATCCAAATGGGAGTGAGCTATTGCCTTTTACCTACCATAGCTGACCTTTTTGAACTCAATTTAAACTGATGCTAGTTCTTCTCTAGCCTGTTTCTTAGCCACTGTTTTGAATGTTCAATCCTTGGGTCTCTGTGCTTCATTCTAAATTTTTTCTGCAGATGTTTTCCTGTTTAATTCTTTCTTCATCAGTATTCAGTGTGTTTTTAAATCTGTTTGTTCAGCTTATTTTAAATACTGTGTTATTTGGTTCTTTTAAAAATGTACCTGGCTGGTATGGCCTGCGAACCAAAAGGTCACTGGTTTGATTCCCAATCAGGGCACATGCCTGGGTTGCAAGCTGGGTCTCCAGCCAGGTCCCCAGCTGGAGGCAGGTGTAAGGCAACCATACATTGATGTTTCTCTCCCTCTTGTCCTCCCTCCCTTCCCCTTTCTCTAAAAAATAATAAAATTTTTTTTTAAATGCAGGGCACTTTTCACAAGTTGTCATTCCTCTCCTCCAAATTTAATCATGTGTTTAATCTTCTTAAACATACTATGAATTGTTATTTTATCATCTTTTTCTAATTATTCTCAATGCGTTTTCATTGTGGATCTTTGTTTTTGGTAGTTTTTATTTATAGTTATCCTGTGTGCCTGGTTATCTTTGGTTGTGTTTTGCCCATTGTATTTGAAAATTGTATATAATGGTGAATTGAGGACTAGACTAGGATGATCTGTCCATTCAGAAATGATTATTTCTGTTTTCATTTACCAGAGGCTTTCATGCACCATCAGTCAAAGATCCCTTCCATCTGCTATCAATTTTCTTGGCCATCCAGATTCTGGGAAGTTGATCAGTGGTCCATCTGAAGGCTGTTTGATTTCTAATTCATTCTCATAAGATACAGCCATTTGAATTTCCAGCCCCAGATGAGGGAATTCTCTGGCCCAACAGTCTTCTAGGGCTTTGAAATCCAACCTTGGTTGTCTTAGACTCCAGTGATGATCAAAAGTAGTTCTCAGTGTTGTGTTTTCTCTTTCTCAGTGTATTAAGTGTTTGTAGGGAAAAAGTGGACCATTTGCTTTATCCTTCTCTCTCTAAATTTTAGTTTTCATATGTTTTATAACCTGGTAATTCTTCTGTGTCTCCTTAGTTCTCTGATGTTTTCAGAGAGATGTCCTTTTATATTATAGTCAGCATTTTTAGTTGTTTTTGTTATGAGGATTAGTTTGCATTACTAAGCCATTATTACCTGCTTTTAGATTTTTTTTTTTTAATTTATTATTTTCAGGGAGAGGGGAAGGGAGAGAGGCAGAGAGGGAGAGAGACATCAATGTACAGTTGCGTTTCACCTGCCTCCAGCCACAGACCTGACTGGAGACCTGGCTGGCAACCTGGTTATGTTGCCCTGGTTGGGAATCGAACCAGCAACCTTTAGGTTCGCGGGCTGGCACCTTTTCCACTGTGCTACCAACCAGGACATATTACTTGCTTTTAAAAACATCATATTTTAAAGTTGTAGGATAAAGGAACTGCATTTGGCCTTGAGAACTCACCTGTTCCAGATTAATTCATTACTAGTCAATAAAATAGTTTATTGATCACTTATGTATCCAGTATTTTTCTATATATTATGAACGTTTTGAGGGACTGTGAGGCATATTCCTTACATTTGAAGAATGTTTATCCAGGGAAACAAGTATAAACTCAGAAAATTAAATGGGGCCCTGGCCTAGTAGCTCATTTGGTTAGAATGTCCTGATATATACCAAGGTTGTGGGTTTGGTCCCCAGTTGGACCCATAACAAGAATCAACCAATGAATGTATAAATAAGTGGCACAACAAATTGGTTTCTCTCTTTTGCTCTCTCTCTCCTTCTTTATCTAAAATCAATAAATTTTTAAAAAATTAAGTGGAATATTGGAGGAGGTGCTCAAGGGTATTGCACAGTCAATGGGTTAATGAAAATTAAGACAGTGAGTTCTGGGTGTGAGCCTTACCCACTCCTTGCCTCATCCCTCTCTCTTTCAGGCCATCTTCCTCTTGGTGATCACCATGCCCTGTCTAAAAGGTTCAACTCCTCTGTCACTCCCCCTATTCCATGTCTCCTTTTCAGTAGTTCCCCCACTATTCCCAAGACATGTCTGAAGGCCTTTAGGAGCTGCCTGCCAGGTGACTTCCCAGGCCTGCTCTGTTCTAGGTCGGGTCATCCCTGGCAGTTTTCTCACTCTTCCCATCTTTGCATAGGCTCTTCCCTCTGCTTGAAGGTTTTCTCTTCCTTTGGTGTGAGACTGGTTTTTAAAACTCCACATCATGCAGTGTAATCCTTTCTGAGAAGCCTTCTCTTGTCAGTCCAACCCCTTGTCCTCAGGAATCATAGGCCTCTATAGGACTAATGATTAGTACCTATTATCCATGGTAATGGCATTGAAAATAGCCAGTGTGTGGATACCATGCATCATGCACTATCTCAAGCACTTGACATGCACACAATGACCTATGAGGTAGTGAGGTAGCTGTTAACAGTTGTCTCCATTTTACAGATGAGGAAACTGAGGCACAGAGAGGTTTCACAGCTAAGTATTAAAGTGATCTTCTGAGCAATGACTATTCATTTATCCCCATCTTTGATAGGAAATTGGAAACACAGGAGAAGGGTCTGAACTATGAAGATAAACATTCATGGGTGACAATTCCCTGTCTTGCCCATTGTGATTCTGACAGGGTGAATTAGACAACTATGTACAAATTCCTCTGCTTCATTTCACAGTCCATCCAGTTTTGCATTCTGCTGTGTAGGTGCTTGGGGCTGTATACTGTTTCTGTCAACCCAGCCTTCTTGAAGGGTCTTTGGACTCCCCAGTTTATCTGGGCAAGACTTTGATTTTCACTGTACTAAGTAAACCTCCATCCGTCCTGTAAGAACTTAAAGTCTGTGTTCCCCTAAATTCCACAGGTAGGTTAACTGACATGGACTGTCATACCTGAGAATACAGTAGTCCTCTTACATCTTAATATTGAATGAATTATGAAGGGATGTGTGAGAAAAGAAGGCAGCATTATTGTTTCTGTAATGAATAGCAACATTTTACCCCCAACTAGTAATGCAGTCATCCAATGCTTAGGATTGCATCAGGGAAAAGCCAATTCCAATTAAATGATAGCTTGCTCTTTAAAACAAAACAAAAACAACTTTAATTTTTAATAAGAGTTTTGGATTTATAGAAAAATTTATGAATGTAGTGTGGAGTCTCCATGTACCCCACACCCATTCTCCCATTATTGACATCTAATAATAGCATGGTTTATTTGCTACAAAAAATAAATCAACATTGATACATTATAATTCACGAAGTCCAGTTTCTTTAGGTTTCCTTAGTTTTTACCTAATGTCCTTTATCTGTTACAGAATCACATCCAGGATACCACATTGCATGTAACCTAGGCACTTGGCTGTGACAAGTTATAACTTCCTTTGCTTTTGATAACTTTGACTTTTCAGTAGTACTGGTCTGGTATATTGTAGGATGTTCCTCTATTTGAATTTCTTATTATTAGACCACGCGTAGGGGTTTTAAGGACAATCCTTGATGCAAAATGCTATTTTAATCACATGTCCAGAATACATACTATCAACATAATGCATGACCATTGATGTTAACCTTGGTCACCTGACTAAGGTAATGTTTATCACTTTAAAGTTAAGGGGTTAGCCATCAAAATGTGATAATCCTGTTTAGCTCATGAGTAGTTGTTTTAAGTGTTTCATACCAAAACATATTTCAAGGAACTGTTTACAAACCAATGTTTTCTTTTACATTTAAAATTATTTCCTCTAATATCAAGCTGCCAGTTCTTTGCAAAGACAGTTTATGTATTGTGCTGATTTTTGGGCAAATTTTGATTTCTTCAGTTTTGAAGCAGTGGGTTCAAAGTTGAATGGAGAAGTGTGCAGTTTTTGCTCTTAATACTAATTGTAAAAGCACAGGGTGGGCAGATCACAAGGAATCTTAATTACCATTTTCTCATGTAAAGTTTTGATGAGTATCATTGCCTGAGTTTTGTTCAGTATGAAACCTGTACTGTAACTCGGCTGTTTTCATGTTTCATATAATGTAAAACTGTTCTTACTGAGGTAGGATTTGATTTGTATTGTGTTACTCACTCAATAATCCAGAAAAATAACCTTAGAGGTGTGTTTAGAGTATACATGTATCCTGCCTGTCCTGGTAAAAAAGGAAAAATACTTGTAAAAGCATGACTTACACACACACACACACACACACACGCACGCTTAAGGTTAGTGCACCATCTGCTGGACGACTCTAGTTCCTACTTTGTGTTACAACAACAAAACATACCAGAGTACTATATTTAAACTCAAAACTTGTGGAAAAGGTTGGTGGGTTTTCTTCTTTCCAAAAATTGCACCAAGATAAAGCAAAGCTTTAGCTGATGCGAGTGTGTTGCCTAGGTGTTAGCAGTACTATCCTCACTATACGTTCATTGGACAGTAACGCAACCCCAAGAAAAGGATGGTTGGTCGTGGTTGTGCGTGCGCTGCAAGCAGGATTGGCCAACACCTGATTGGTTTGTGGTGACTACTTTGAAAGGCCTGGCCTAGTCACCCATTAGCTGGTGTACTTAAGCTGACCACGGGTCCCCGAAACAAAACACCCACTCATTGTTTTCTGAGGCTTCTGAGTTTAGCAAAGCGCCCCCTCTATTTTACCCAGAAGGCCACGCTCCAGCCAGGAGGCAATTTGCATAGCGCTCTCACAGGGGCGGGGCTCCGCCTTACTCTGGCCACTCAGCTGCAGGCTAGCTCGCGGAATGTATGTGGCCAGGCTGTGGCGACTTTTTATTTCTTTTTTCTTCACAGACCATTTCCTATTGGAACTGTAAATGGCGGTTCTTTTTTTTTTTTTTTGTACAGCCCTCCTCTGATAACCAATTCAATCTTGCCAGCCAGCATGAGCTCTCTGGGCTTGGGACAGCGCTTGAGCCGAAAAGGTGGGGGCTGTTCCCGGAGCTGCTAGGCTAGGGCCCTGGGCTCCTTGCTGGATGCTGACAGGGTCCCGGTGTTGCTTATTCGTTGCAGGTGGTCCTTCTGGGGATGGACATCCTGTCTGCGCTGGTCACGCGGCTGCAGGATCGGTTCAAGGCGCAGATCGGCACAGGTGAGCTGTGGGCATCTGTGGAGCGGGTCCCCCAACTCTCCACCCCCTTGCCTCTAGCTTTCCTTCAGTCTCCCAAAATCCTCCAGTTAGCTGTTCCCAACCCTCCCAACCATGACCCTTGCAGCCTGCCCCTTCCTGCCTCCTAACCATCGCCTCTAGTCCTCTCAGCCTCCCAGCCCAACTCCCCAAGCCCTTCCTCAGTCACCTCTTGCTGGGGCTGCACTGTTACCTCTGGTCACCTCGTAGGCCCACCCCAGATCCACTGGACTCACTGCATCTGCTGGCATCTCTGCCCAACACTTTTCTGTTGGCTTCTTCCAACCTTTGTGTCCTAATATGAAATATCACTGGTAACTTTTTATTTCTTGTACAAATTAGCTGCCAGGTCTTGTTTGTCCCTGCACCTTCCCTTTTGAGAGACATGCCCTCTTTGAGAAGTCGTGCAAATTCCATGAAATTGTATTTTCTCCAGAAGATTATTGGTATTACTGTTTTCACTTAAATTTTTTTTTTAATTTACAGAGAGAGATAAAGGAACATTGATGTATCGTTACACTTACACGTGTGTGTTGTGTAAAATTAAAAACACATAGGGTAGACAAAAATTAGATTGAACTGGAAGGCCAGAGCCTTTCTCTCTTATACGTAAATTTCCTTTTGTGTTGACTCTTTTTCTGCCAAGGTATTCCACTGACATCCTGTTTAATATTTCACCAGTATAAAAATATATTGGGAGCTGGCTAGAGGAAGGTGTGGTAAAGAGAAAACAAATAGTATGCTCATGCAAAAATGATTCTGCTGATTATCTTGAAGTAGTTCCCATGGATTTTAACAAGGAGGGTAGTACTGTAACAATGGGTGGTTTTGATGACGGACCTCATTCAGACCAGGGTTTTGTCTTTCCAGTTAATTGAAATATCAACAGTTGATAACCGTATCCTTCACCCCACAGGTGTTCAGTTGATCAGTTTGTGTTTTGATTTTCAGTGCTGCCAAGTTTAATAGACAGACTGGGTGATGCGAAAGATTCTGTGAGGGAGCAAGACCAGACTCTGCTGCTAAAGATCATGGATCAAGCTGCTAGTCCCCAGGTAGGGCAAAGGAGACATTCTCTGGCCAGCTGGCATGTTGTATTCCCCTAACATCAGTGGGTTATCTGTGTAGAAAGACTTTATTTCTTCTAATCTGATGTATTTCAGGTGGAAATTTTCATAGCATTTATTTGGCCTCCCCCTCCCAATATTTAAATGAATAATAAATAGCAAAGGGTATATTTTGAGCAAATTAGTGGATTATCATGGGTTTTGAGTGCTTGGTTTAATCAACTCTGTGTTTCCCTGAAAAGAGCAATAGTGGTGTCTGGGATGTTAGGAGGCCTGGCAAGAACCTTGGTCTCTCTAGTAAGCTGGGACAGAAGAACAGAGGGGTATAGCTTTGCTTTCCAGGGTCCAGTGGCCCATTGTTTGGGGGTTCGGGGGGGATATTACCAGAAAAGTTTTTCCCAGGGATGGGGAAAACTAGACTGGCCTCAAAAGATGAGCAGATGTTTGACTTGAGGATAGGGTGTAGACAGCTGTTATGAGTATATGCGATCTTTGAAATCACCCAATTTTTTTTGGCCTCCCTTTCTCACCCATAAAATGGGGACAGCTATCCCTCCTTTGAAGGACATTGAAGAATTAAATGCAATTATTTAAAGGGATATGTTTTGAAAAAACTTGATTACAAAAATAAGTTACCATTTTTTCAGTATCCCCTTGGAATAACTAGATGGATTGGTAGTGGCTGAGACTAATTTGTCCCTATATGAAACAAAAAATGTGGAAGTCTCTTCCTCTTCTCTTTTCACCTGTTCTTTGCTGTCTGCAGTATGTGTGGGACCGAATGCTGGGAGGCTTCAAGCACAAGAATTTTAGGACTCGGGAAGGCACGTGTGTCTGCCTTGTTGCCACACTCAATGCGTAAGTCGGGGGGGAGGGGGTGGTCCGAGGGTTTCCTGGGCTGAACATTTTTATTTATTTATTTATTTTCTTTTTCAACGTATGGTTGCCTTTCACCTACCTCCAGCTGTGGACCAGGCTGGAGACCTGGCTTTGCAACCTGGTTACGTGCCCTGACTGGGAATGGAACCTTTGGGTTTGCAGGCTGGCACCTTATCCACTGTGCCACCAGCCAGGGCTTCCGTTACATCTCTTAATATCAGCAAGATGGCTCCTTTTCAGGACTTTTTTAAAACTGGGGAAACAAAATAAGTCACTATGGACAAGATCAGATGAACAGGGAGGGTGGGGCACAGGGGTCATGGCGTTTTTGTCAAAAAACTGCTGAATACTCAACGTGGTGTCATCACGTGCCTTCATTGATTACTCATCATGAAATGGGCAAATGGCAATGAAAGAGTCTTCAAAAATATTCACTGAAGCTGAATGCAGGTATTAACAGTACCAGTTGGGACACTGATACAGAATACTCACCTAGTGGGGGAAGCCTGTACTACAAGGGGCTCACCCTGCAGAAGATAATTCCAGGTTCTTTTAGGTCCTTCCTTATAAATGGAATCATATCATATACAATGTAATCCTTTGAGACAATTTTTTTCCACTCCACATATCCCTTGAGGTTACATATATGTTGTTGCTTAAACAATAGTTCATTTATTCTTATTGCTGAGTAGAATTCCATGGCACAGAGGTATCACAATTTGTTTAACTTACACTTTCTGGCTATTGCAACTAAAGCTGCTGTGAACACATGTACAAGTTTGTGTTTCACCATCAGCTTTCATTTATCTTGGGTCAGTGTAGTTGATGTTCATTTGGTAAGTTCATTTTTACTTTTAAAGGAAGCTGCCAAACTATTTTCCTGAGTTGTCTATACCATTTTATATATCCCCACTAGCAGTGTATGAATGAACCAATTTTTTCATATCCTTGCTAGCATTGAATGTTATCACTGTTTTTAATTTTAGCTTTTTTAATATGTGTGTAGTGATATTTCATTGTGGTTTGAATTTGTATTTCCTTAATGACTGTTAATGCTGAACATTTTCATGTGCTTATTTGTAGGAGAGGCTTTGTAAAATGAAAAATTACAAATTACTTTTTTTATTGTGGAGGTCATATTGTATATGTTATAGAAAATTTACATGAAGAAAATAATGATTACCTATAATTTTCCCACCTTCAGATAATTAATCACTATTAACTGTGGTGCATTTTATTATAATCTGTAAAGTTAGATTATTTTTATAAACAAAATTGGGATTATAATATTTATATTATTATATAAATTTTCTCCCTCTTAATGTGTTAGCCTTTTCAGTGTTATTAAATTTGGCCATATATATGGGAAGCTTTTAAAAAGTGTTTCAAGCCTTTGATCACAGTAGTTTCACTTCTAAGAATTTAACCTTAGAAAGCAACCAGATTACCAGATAGAGTTGTGTTCACAAAGGATATTTGATAGCATTTATGATGGTACACTGTTGTAAATAAATGTTCTCTATTAGGGCAGTGTTTAGCTGAAGTCTTCTGTGGCTCTTTTATCAGTCTTTTCATTCAGCCGTTATTACCTGAATGTCAGTTGTAGCATCAAGCTGTGCGCAGGTGGAGAAGTGAGTGTGCTGAGCTGGGCAAAATAGGAACCATTACATGACAAAATACTAATGCAAAGATGGGTATATAGGAGGTAAACAAGACTGGGAAAGGCTGAGGCTCTTGCTTGGCCTTAAAGGTTTGGGGCCAGATTGGAGAGAGCCTGAGTGCCAGGGAGAGGACATGTCAGTGAGAAGCACTAATGGTTTTGAACTCTGCAAAGGGGACACCATACCACATTTATTTTGGAACCAGATGGGGTAGAATGAGGAAAGTGGGAAGGGGGACATCCTGGGTGTAAGGTAGCAATAGGCCTTGGAGACGGACAGGAAGAAGTGAGGAGCTCCTTTCTTTACTCTGTTCTCACCAACTATAAAACACTCCTTTTGTTTTCAGCTCTGG
The DNA here is from genome assembly GCA_004026585.1 of Noctilio leporinus. Lineage (NCBI taxonomy): Eukaryota > Metazoa > Chordata > Mammalia > Chiroptera > Noctilionidae > Noctilio > Noctilio leporinus. The sequence continues at coordinate 27,123 of PVIW01002834.1, forward strand.
AGCACACACTTTGACACTAAGCAAGATTGTGCCACATATATGTAATTTACTTGGAGATCCAAACAGCCAGGTGAGTGTGTTTTAATGAGAAAGAATAATCATTGGTTATAGACAGTTTAAGATGCTGTTAGTGTTCGCTGTGCACCTGATAGGTCAGTGGGACTTTATTCATTTTTATAGAATTCTTGATTATTGTTTAAGATAATTAGCATTAATACCCATTTGCATTTTTAAGATGTCATTGGTAAATTTGTTGGCTCTCTTTCTCTTCCTGGGCTGAGAATTAGCCTATAAAGTGATGTTATTTGCACCATCTTCCAAGGTAATACTACTCTGGCTACTATCTTTGTAGCCAAAAGAGGGTGTGTGCATAGAGGGTGAGTGATCAATGTTGATTGAAGTCCAACAGTGATTGCCTGTGGGGTGGGGGAGATTGATTGGAAAGTGCCTTAGACTTTCCTGAAGTGATGGAAATGTTTGTGTTTTGCTTTGGGTGGTGGCCATACTGGTGTGTGCATATGTGGTGGAAACTCCTTGAAACCTTAAAAACTGTAGATATTTATGTAAATTTTACCTAAATTAACAATACAAAAAAGTGAATACAAAGCACCACTTCCTTAGCATAAAGGGTGGGAGAGGAGTTGGTAACCTGTGACTGTTACCAGGCAGCTCAAGAAGCCTTCCAGGTGTGGGATCCAGAAGTGCCAGTTCTCTTACCTCATTCAGCGTATCACTGAGTAAATTGCATGAGGTTAAGAAAAACACTTCCATTAGATAAAGTGGTTCAAAATATGGATAAAAATTTACCAAAGGAAAATGTATAATAAACAGGTCTTCATTTTAAATCTTGATTTGTAATTGCTTAAGTGCCTTTGTCCTTTCACTAGCTTCTGGAACACCTCCCATTTATTGTCTTACTCTTTCCTCTTCATTTCGTTTTTGCCTAAAATCTCCTTACGTTTTCCCACCTTCTCTCTGCTGCCCTCTAGAGGCTTTCCTTTCTGTCTCTAGCAGGCTCAATAACCTGGCTGTCTCTTGGGTTTCCCAGCTGGTACCTGCTTCTTTGCATGCATTCTCTTATCCAGCCTTAAATGTTGACATTGGAAATATAATTTCTAGATATTTTTACTCACAGAATCATATTTTATGTTCAACATTAATTAAAAATAAACCATTTGTCAGGCTGGTGGGGTTCAGTGGGTTGGGCACCAGCCTGCCTGCGAATGGAACGGTTGCTAGTTTGATTCCTGGTCAGGATACATGCCTGGGTTGTGGGCTAGGTAGCTCAGTTGGGGGCATGTAAGAATCAACTGACCAGATATTAATTAGTATTTCCCTCTCTTTCTCTTTCACTCTCTCTAAAAAATGAATAAAATCTTTAGAAAATAAAAAAAATAAAAATAAACTATTTAAAAAGTCTAAATTGCCCCTCTTTCCTTTTTGGTGTTAACTCCCATTTTGGTTTTCTGTGGGAAAAAGTCCTTTATAGAGGTCACACTTTGAGGATATCACTGCTTTCGCCCAATATCCTTTAATGGAGCAGAAAAGCCAGTTGAACTTACTTGTTCCTAAGGTAGTTGCTTACTTGGGACCACACAGGTGATAGGAGTAGTCAGTCACACTGGGCCTGTGGGAGATGAATGCTGAGGGTAGAGTGAGGTTGGGGCTTTGTAGACAGCTGTCAGCAGTCTATTGTAGATGGATATAACCAGAGTATTCTAGGCTGAGTGCTCTGAAGATAATTGTATGTTCAGTCTGCCTTCAGAGGGTTTTGTCAGCCCATAATGTATCTAGGCACAGACACACACAGTCCACACCTGCCAGGAGCCCTCCTGTCAGGAAACTTCCCAATGCTTCTCATTAGTCTTTCCTGCTGGTCTCTGGCCCTTGAGGGGCAGGACTATAACTTGTTCATTATTGTCCAGGATTGCATTCCAGCAGTTTTAGAATTGAGTTGACACCCCACAGCTATTTGAATGACCGGCCTTTCTTAGCTGTTTATGTCTGAGACCAGAGGGGACAGTTGTGTCTTGGCAGTGCTGCTGGTGCACTCTGGTACTTGACATAGTCAGTCTTTAGCTCTAGGGTGGAGAGTTCACCTCTGGCTCTGCAGAAGGCAGCTGACCCTGAAGGGAACTCTGCACACACTCCTACCTTAGAGGATGCCAGTTTATTTGTATATTATCCTGAGTGCAGAGTGGCTCAGAACCAGAGAAGCCCCTCCGAAGCTTCTCAGAGTGGCTCACAGATATACAGGATGTGTGCTAAGGATGCTTTTGGCTCCAAGTAACTGAAATCCCAACCCAAAATTATTGAGGGGGTGGAGAACGTATCATTCTGCATAAAGAGGAAGGGGGCTCTAGGATTTATTAGTGGAACAGTGATTTCCCCGGAGATTTAGGGTCTTGGCCATCTCAACCCGTGGGCTTTGTCCTTTGCAGTTTTCCTCAGGTGCACAGCCCAGAGCATGCATGTTCAGCAGGCCTCGTAGACGAAAGCCTGGTGTTCCTGTGTTCCTCTCCTGCTCTCTACATTTCCATATTGAAAGGTTCAAACTTACATAGAAACAGAGGAAAATGACAGCACATCTCCATGTGTCCATCATCTAGCTTCAACAACTAATAAGACAAAGTCACTGTAATTTTCATCCATTTTCCTCTCCCATCCCAATATTTTGAAGCAAATCTTAAGATACCATTTCATTTAATTCTTAAATACTCTAAAAGATAAGGGCTCTTTGTTTCTTCTTCAAAAACATAACTGTAATTCTATTATTATTCCTGTTCATCATGAAGGAGCAGTTCTCATATCATCAAAGACCCGGTCAGTGTTCACTTTTTCCTAAGTGTCTTACATTTTTGGTTTCCTGCATTTCTCTTCACAAGGGCAAAGAAGCATTTTTCTGAAGTTTCCTATAGATCCCCTTCATGTTTCATAGTTGAGAATGGCATCCCTTGGCCTCAGGTTACCCAGCAGCTGGCAAGGGGCCAGGGCTCTGTGATCGTCCTTGCTCCCTATCTGTGGGCAGGGTTTTCTTCCCCTAGTGGAGACCACAGAGCAAGGATAGCGGCAGTGGCTCTAATAAAAAGCTTGCCATCTAAGATATCATGCACACAGGAAGTCCCTTTTCTTTTTAAAATTTTTTTATTGTTATTCATATTTTTTAGAGGTTGGGGGAGAGAAAGATAGAAATACTGATTTGTTGCTCCACTCAAAGGAAGTCTCTTTTCTAAGTGAGGTTGATAACACATCTTCAAAGCCTTGAAACTTCTTAAAATGCCTGAGAACTGTTGACCTCAGTGCTCTGTGCAGCTGGACTGTGCTCAGAGTAGGGGAGAAGGAAAGCCTCTGTTGAGGGCTTGCCTGATAATCCGGGAAGTAGGGAGGTGGGGCTGCAGGCCCCAGGGGGCATGGCAGTTGCATCTGGGCAGGTCAGTGACACCAGCTCTCTGGGGCAGGCTGGCGGTGGGGTTGTGCTGCTAATCTCAGAGGACACGGTTGGTTTGCCTTCCCACCAACTTACAAGTGCCCTCCCTTTCCCTGGAGGTGGGTGAAACCCTTCCTTGAGTTTTAGCTTTCTTATTTAGACACCTGCAGTGGCACCCAGTGTTCTAAAGTGAGAAGGATGTAGGCACCTTCCTTCAGAGGTGGAGGTCAGCTCCTCATGCTGCAGTTTACCTGCTGGGGGCCCCAGCAGGTGGCCAGCCTCTCCAACCTTCAAGGCCTCTTCCATGTCACAGCCCTCAGTGGCCCTGTGAGGAAGGTCAGAGTTGAAGACCTCAGACTCTGTAAAGCATTCAACTCAGGCCTGGCTGGTAGTGTTCAACATAGGGGACCTTTGTCTTTTGTAGCCCTAATGGCCTGGCATGTTAGGGTTCCTTTTTGTGATGAGTTTGAGGGTAGGTAGGAATACACTTTTTTAAAATACTGTATTTTATTTTTAAAGATTTTATTCATTATTTTCAGAGAGAAGGGCAGGGAGGGAGGTAGAGAGGGAGAGAAACATCAATGTATGGTTGCCTTTCACCTGCCTCCAGCTGCAGACCTGGCTGGAGACCTGGCTTGCCACCTGGTTATGTGCCCTGGATGGGGAATCAAACCAGCAGCCTTTGGATTTGCAGGCCAGTGCCAATCCACTGAGCCACACCAGCCAGGGCTATACTTTGTTTTTTGGAACTATTTGAAAGTATTTTACAGACATGATATTTTTACTTGTACATGTTTCAGTGTTTATCTCCTAACAACAAGGATGCTTTCTTACATAACCATGTCATTTTCATGTTCAAGCAACTTCACATTGATACAATGACAATGTTTAATATATGGTTCATATTCATATTTCTCCAGTTTTTTTTTTTCTCTCTGTTTCTGTCTTGAGCCGTATTTATTGCTGCTTCCTTAGTTCATATTTGTGTTTGGCCAGGCTGCTTTCCTGCTTTTCCTGAAGCAAACACCCTTCACATCTGCTTTCATGCCTTAATAAGGCCTTGTTTGGAACCTATCTCATTCCACCTTTACCTGTTAAAATGCAGTCTTTCTCAGCATATTTCAAGTGGTTCCTTCCTCCTCCATAGGCTGTTTATTGGTATCCTGTGGTATATTTGTTCCTTTAAACTTTTTAATTACTTCCTGCTCTGTGTTAAATATAGAGTTTATGGACTTTTCCCCATTTCCCTTTTAGGACAATGAGCATTTTTAACATTTTTAGGAGCTTCTTGAATCCAGGGCTCTATGCAGCCTAATCTGCCCATTTTTCTTATTCACTAAGTGTTTGACCTAAATCCAGAATACATTTTATGGTGTATTATTTTCAGTGTAATTAATTTGTAGTCATTTCTAATTTGGAAAGGTGCCCTGAAAATTCCAGTTTATGGACATCATCTTAAAGAATAAGAAAAACAAAGGGATATGGACTTGAATTTAGGGATGGGACCTAAATTTTTTTCTGTTCCTTGGAACTGTACCTGCATATTCAAAACTATTAAACATGGCTTCATTAGTCAAAGGTCTAGAAAGGATTGTATTCACAGTTACATTGCTAAATTGATGACAAGTTTGGGGTGGTGTATAGCCTGTTGTGTCCCAGCAGGAAGTGCTGTGCAATGACACAGAGCAGCTGTAAGATCTCTTCTTTTACCTCCAGGTTCGAGATGCAGCAATAAACAGCTTAGTGGAAATTTACAGACATGTAGGAGAACGTGTGAGGGCAGATCTCAGTAAAAAAGGATTGCCACAGTCCCGGTGAGTTTTGACATTTTCCTTCTTTGCTTCTCTCCTACTTTTTTTCAGTTAACATTTTGGTTTGCACTACTTACTTTATTGTGATAATTTGACTAAAAGAATGTACGGTTAGTGTTTTGATGGTTGGAGCTCTTGTCCAGGTCGTATGTTAGGGGTTTCTCCCAGATGCCTAGCCAAGTCCCACGTCATGTTCTGATTTTAGAAGCATATTTAAAATTGATTGATTTTTGAGAATCCAGCATTCTTTTGGTTCATATGGTTCAGTATTTTAAAAACACTGCACATAGCCCTGGCTGGTAGCACAGTGGATAAGGTGCTGGCCTGTGAACCCAAAGGTTGCAGGTTTGATTCCCCAGCCAGGGCACATAACAAGGTTGCAAACCAGGTCTCCAGTCAGGTCTGTGGCTGGAGGCAGGTAAAATGCAACCATACATTGATGTCTCTCTCTCTCTCTCTCTCTCTCTCTCTCTCTCTCTCTCTCTCTCTGCACCTCTCTCCCTTCCCCTCTTTCTAAAAATAATGAAATAAAATCTTTTAAAAAACAAACAAACAAACAAAAAACACTGTACCTAGTTATAGTATATGCTTAGAATATATTTAAATGAATGGAGCCTTTCTAGAATGAGTTTTGTTTGGAAAACATCTTTAAATTGGTAGTTTTCTGTTCAGCAATGCCAGTCACCCCATGTAGAAGCCAGTGCAAAGGGATCAACATCTTATCAGATCCAATACAACTTGAGTGCATAGATGTCTCTTTTTTTGGTCAGAATTTTTTAGATAATGAATTGAATAATTGTAATTTGAACTGGTATGCAGAAACCTTACACCAAGTGAATTCTAAATCCTTCGCCCTCATTCCATAAGTAATGTGAAAACACTGGGAAGTGAGACACGGACTGGACACACAAACCAGTGTGTCAGAGCTTCTCATCGTGGCCATGGAGACAGCAGAGGACATGAAGTAACTTTAGAGATTACACACTAAAGTCAGAGTCAGAGAGCTGAGATTGAAGCCTGTTCCCTAACTCACCTTTTCATTTGCCTTATCCTGTTTCACAAAAGAGTTCACGGAACGTCTAGATATGGGTTGGAATATGGAAATATACAGGAGTCATGTGTCTTAATATCCCTCAATTGGATATGACAGAAGTGGGCCCCCACACTAAGGTAGGGGTTCCATGAGCAGCTGAGTGGGGCTCTTACTTTCTTGTAGAGTCATGTGTGACCCAGTGTTGCTCTCACCATGGCCCCTGGGCTGTGTACAGGATAACAGGATGGGAATGAAACTACTTCTCATGTGCTTTACCAAAGGAAATCTATGAGAAAGGAGTTTTTATGCCCATGTTTTGTCAACCTCAGCCTTCGGGATTTTGAATGAATGAGAACACTTTTGTTAAGAGACAGACTTAAAGGCAAAACTGTTCAACAGTCTCCTGTGAAAGTTGGAGGACACAGGTGAACAGGGAGGGAGAGCAGGGCTGTTTGACAATGTCATGGCCATTGTTGGGAAATATGCCATAATAAGTGAAATTCATTCCTGCACCAGAAATGACCTCACCATGGTATGCAGCTCATTCATGGTGGTCGTAGGCCAGGAATAAACCATCTTACACAGTGGGATTCCTGTGTAACATTGGAAGGTTGCTATAGTGAGTTTATAGGTCTGGGGGAATGACATAGTAAATGAGATCTAGAGAGGTGGGTGGAGAAAAGAGTCAACATATGGGGTGGGGTGGGTAGGGGAGAACAATGGGGAAAAATAGGACAAGTGTAATAGAACAACAGTAAGTTAATATAAAAAAGAAAAGAGAAAGAGTCAACAAAGCAGGCCTGGAACTGCTGTTTCTAAAAATGCCTATTTGCAGAATTGGTCCCAGGCTGGTGCCTGGAAACCTGGATTCTGGGAGGGTTCCCATTATTCCTAAAGAACGAGATAAGACAGAGCTGGTTTGGCTCAGTTGGAGTATTGTCCCTTAAATCAAAAGGCTCCAGGTTCGTTTCCTGGTCAGGGCACATGCCTATAGATTGTGAGCTTGGACCTCAGACAGAGGCATCTGAGAGGTAACCAATCAGTGTTTCTCTCTTCCATGGTTGATATTTTTCTTCCTCTCTCTCTCTCCTTTCTGCTGTCTCTAAAATTAGTAAGTGTGTCCTTGAGTGAGGATAAAAAAGAAAAAGTGAGGCAAGAGTGGCTGGCTGTACCCCAGCTGCGCAGGTGTTAGGCTGAACATCCACTTTCCTTCTGGGAGTCTGACATTTTGGTAAGTGCCAGGCAAACAGTGTCTGTGGGACTAGCCCCAGTAAAAAACCCCAGCCACCGAGACTAAAGAGCAGACAGCATTGCACATGTTGTCACTACCCGTTGCTGGGGGAATTAACCATGTCCTGTGTGACTTCACCAATGGAGACTTTAGGAAGCTTGTGTCTGGTGCCTCTGGGTTTGACCCCACACACCTTTTCCCTTTGCTTGGTTTTTCTTTGTTCTTTTACTATTGATTGTCTTTTAATAATCATAGCTGTGAGTATGACTATATGGTGAGTACTATGAGCTGTCTTGGTGAATAGTAAATGTCAGAGTGGTCTGGGGGACCCTCAGTAACAGAAGGTGTTTTAGGTAAGGTCCCAGAGGCAATTAATGGGGCTAGACCCTTCTCTTTAAGACTCCTATTATGTGTTTCACGTGTTCTTTTTACTAAAAACATACAAAAAGCTACAGAAAAGCTGGGCCTCTGAATAAGAATGGGGTTTCTGCCATCTTGTGTTATCTAAAATATTTCCAAAAAATTCTGAACCAAGTAAAAAAGGTATTCCTAGTGAAATGGACCCACCTGCTTCATAGCCATTATTGTGAAATTCTAGAATACACAGTGCTTGGAGAACTAGGTTGGCAGTTCTTTAAAAACTTTGTTCTAGTGAAAGAAGCTGAAAATTAAAGTTTACAAGACAGTTAGTTACCTAAGATCTAGCATTGGGAGGGTCAGAAGCTCTGGCTGCTACCTTTATTTTGTTGTGGAAGCATCCACATAGAATGAGATTTTTATAGAATTCTGTCATTGTTTGGGAAATTCATTATCTCTTATATGTGGCTCCAAGTGGCTGACTAGAATACTTGAACATTTTAGACCTCTGTTAAATCACTACAGATTTTTTTTGTTGTTATTATGTGAGCATAGCAGATTTTTCAGCTTAGCAAAGTTCTATAGGACTAATAAAATATGACAGAATTTGCTTAATGCATTCTAAAACTTGGATTTAGTCCTAGAATAAAAATGTTGACCCTTATGAATTTGTTCATTGGGTGCTGTATTTGAGAAGATGATTAATTATTATAACTCTCAGAAATGTATGATGAAAAAGAATGCGTTAATAATCAGCTAAATGACTTAATAAGTAATCTCATTTGCGCAGTTTTCTTTGTTCATTTCACATTTGGGAAAAGGGACTTATACATTTATCAGCTTCTCTTTGGAAGAGCTGAAATTATGTTTTTGGGCCATGTGTTAAAAGTTACTTAAGTGTAGTCCTCTGGTGGCTAAAATAATATTGAGCCAGATAATAAAGTGGAGATGGAGGCTGTCTCCACCTACATAGGATCTCAGCATAATCGAGCTGTGCATTTCAGTCGTACAGTATTTGGACATTTTACATTGTTTAACACATTATTATTATTATTTTAAATTTTATTGTTGTTGTATTACATCCATCCCCTTTTTGTTCCCCTCTGTCCCCCTCCCTACCCACCCTTTCCCCCCAAAGTCAGTCCCACCTGTTGTCCATGTCCATGGTTCCTTTATACTAGGTTCTTGTCTAAGCTGCTCCCCTTCTTTGCCTCTACCTCACCCCTCCCCCCAACCCCA
>PVIW01002834.1:36320-49911 GCA_004026585.1 Noctilio leporinus
ATTTGTCCTTCACTGACTGGCTTATTTCACTAAGCATAATACTCTCCAGTTCCATCCATGTTGTTGCAAAGGGTACAAGTTCCTTCTTTCTTTCTGCTATATAGAATTCCATTGTGTAAATGTACCAAAGTTTTTTGATCCAATCATCCACTGATGGGCACTTAGGCTGTTTCCAGCACTTGGCTATTGTAAATAGTAATACATTATTTTCACAGTTCATGCACATGATGTGTTCAGAAAGTAAGTACCTGATTTGTAGCTTTTATAAAATGTCATATATTTATGTGATACAGCCACTAAGTAAAACATAAATAGACCTCCTGTAACTCCTGTGGCTTTCATAGATTTCTGCTTTGAGCATGCTTTGAGATTCATTCACTGTCCTCCCACTGTGTAGTCTAGAAAATACTCTTAATGTGGTACGTGGAGTTTCAAAGCCATGGATAAAAATACTGGTGTCAAGTTTTTCTCTGGTACCATCACTTGGGAACCAAGCTCCTGAAACAGCAGCTGCTTAAAACCTGGAGATAATTTAATTTATAGATGGATCTGATATATGTCATCTGGTGCATTGTAACAACTTTGGTAAACTTACTTGGTGAACCTGCAGTTTTGAATAGCTAATATTTGTTTTGCTATTTCAATCTATTTAAAAAAAAATTGTGAACATTCATTAGATATTACTTAATGAGTTGTATTAGGAAGGGAAAAATGGAAACTTATTTTTAATTTGCTGCTGAAGATTTAGTGCTTTAGAGAGGACTAAAGCAAAAGCCGGATAAGACATATGCTCTATGATATCGCCTCTCATTTTTTAGTTGTGTTGACTACCAGTCATTTGTTCAGGGAGCATTGACTAGGTTTAGAAGACATACTGAAAAAAGGTGGTTTCTTACCCACTTCTGTTCTTTTCCCCCAGAGGCAAACACTCACCTGTTTTTAATTGATTCTTTTGTGTCTGCTGCTCTATCTAAATGCTATGCATGTACTGCAATCTCTTTTTGTCATTGTAAGAATTTTCCTTCTCATCATGGAGAGTTAAATTTCAGCTCTCTTTCTTCCCGACCTCATGTACAGCTGGGATCCCCTCATCCACTGATACAGTCATGTTTTAATTTGATTAGATATTTAGTTTAGGACTTGGGTGGTGTGGCTTAGTGGATTGACACCGACCTGGAAACCCAAGGGTCACTGGTTCCATTTCCAGTCAGGGCACATAACCAGGTTGCAAGCCAGGTCTCCAGCCACGTCCTCAGCTGGAAGTAGGTAAAAGGCAACCATACATTGATGTTGCTCTCCCTTCTTTCCTCCCTGCCCTTCTCTCTAAAAATAATAAACAAAAATCTTTAAAAAAAAGAAAATAAAGTATTTAGTTTATATTATGATTAGATAATTATACCATTCACAGCTCACTGTTTATATTTGGTGAACTATGGTTACTTTACCTTTATCCCACAACCTTTCCCCCTCTGGTTAATAATAATCTTACTTTTATTTGCATAGTTGTCTGCATCTTCCCGTGTTCTAGTACTGTCATATATTGCCAGTTTATGAAAGTCTCCTTGAGCCTATTTCAGTCTCACTGTCTTCACTGCTTACTTCCTAATCTTGGCATCTCTCTTTATCATCACCCTGGGGCTTTATGTTTCCTTTCTCTGAAGGAGTGTCTGCTGTTTTTTGGGGGGACCATGTTGTCTCTTTTATCCCCCTTTAGTTTTCTCATTTCAGTTATGCATATTCTGCAAAAGCTTTCTCAGAAAAGATGTGGAGGAGACTCTTTTGAATCAGAATATCTTTATTCTATTTTGACATTGATAGTTGGTCATGGTTTAGAATCTAAGTTGCAAGTTATTTCATCCAGAATGTTTAAAACTAATGCCCATGTGTTCTAGCTTTCAGTGTTTTTACTATAAGGTCTGAAGACATTCTTTTATTTTTCAAAGATTTTATTTATTTATTTTTATGGAGACTGAGAGGGAGGAAGAAAGAGATAGAGGAAACATGGATGTTTGAGAGATACATTGACCAGTTGCCTCTTGCAAGGCCCTAACTGGGGACTTGGCTTATAATCCAGGCTTGTGCCCTGACTGGGAATTGAGCTGGTGACCTTTTGGTTCACAGGTCAGCATTCAATCCACTGAGCCACACCAGCCAGGACCATTTTGTTTGTTTGTTTGCTTGAGATTTTTTAAAAAGTTTATTTTTAGAGAGAAAGACCCATTTGCTGTTCCACTTATTTATGCATTCATTGGTTGATTCTTATATGTGCCTGAATTAGGATAGAACCCTGTAGCCTTAGCATAGCGGGATGATACGCTAACAAACTGAGCCACCCGGCCAGACCCAAAGTCACACTCGATTCCTCATCCTGTGTAGAAAGCTTTGATTTTGTTTGGCTTCAGTGTTTGTCTGAAACTTTATGGTGATGAGTCTTATATGGACTGTTTTCATTGTGCTGTGTACTTGGAGGGCCTTTCAATATGGAACCTCATGTTGTTCAGATCTGGGCGAGTATTTTTTTTTTTTTTTAAGATTTTATTTATTATTTTAGAGAGAAAGGCAGGGAGGGAGGAAGAAAGGGAGAACAACATCAATGTATGGTTGCCTTTCACCTGCCTCCAGCTATGAACCTGGCTGGAGACCTGGCTTGCAACCTGGTTATGTGCCCTGGCTGGGAATTGAACCAGTGACTTTTGGGTTCACAGGCCAGCGCCTTATCCACTGAGCCACTGTGGGGGACCCCAGCCTGCAGTAAAATCCCCAGTATTGTGGATGAACCAAAAACCTCCAAAACCCGAACCAAACAGCTCTGTGTAAGGGGAAGAAGATCTGCAGGCCAGTGGCTCAAGGCCAAATGCCTAGTTCTTTGTTCCCAAAGGTCTTTTATTGAAAGGGGCAAACTTGGAGGCATGTATGTTGTCAATGGATGCTCATTACAGGGAAGCAGAAAACAAGTGAGGGGGTAGGGAGATCTCACTCAGGTCAAATTTAAAACAGTTCTGTCAGTGCAACAAAAGATCAGGCTAGGTGAGAGAACAGGCTGGGCTTCATGGTAACTAAAGTATTTACCCATGATCTAGTTCCCTTCCTCCCAGGGCCACTGGTTTTACATGGAAACATGTATGTACCCAGCATTCCCGGCCTTTTGGTTGGGACTTACAGGTTTAGCCTGGCCCACGCAGGACTCCCAAGTTTCCATGCTTTTTCCCACGTGGGCCCCAACAAACCACCAGCCAGGGCTTGGGCAAGTTTCTTTAAAAATATAACTTATTTATATTTGTAAATATAATAGTTATATTATAATTACTTGAACTAGTTTTCTCATTTTTCTGTCCCACTTATAGCTTCACAATTTTGCTGTGTCTTCCATTAGATTTTCTCAAACTTACCTTCCAACTATTCTAGTGGGTGTTTGATTTAAAATATTTTATTTTTGTCTTAATTTTTAAGATTATTGTTTACTGTAGTATATTCAATTTTTATAGTATTCTATTTTCTTTATTTTAAAATAAGAGCCTTCTCATTAAATATTTCACATACTGTAATTTTCATAATTTACTATATATCTATTGAACAATTAGATGACTTTTAAATAAATTTACAAAGTTGTATAGTCATTACTACTATTTAGTTTTAGAACATTTCTCATCACACCAAAAAGAAATCCCATATCTATTTTCCTTCCCTCCAGCCCCTGGCAACCACTAGTTTACTTTTTTAATTCTATGGATGTTCTTTTGTTGTTATTGTTGTTTAATGTATATTTTACTGATTATGCTATAACAGGTGTGCCAGTTTTTTTCCCTCCACCCAGTACTTGCCAGGGTAGGGCAACCCATTTCACTGCTTTGTGACTCTGTATGTGGGGAAGGGTCAGAGAGGGGACAGTGTGCCACTGCCTGGCTGCTGAAGGCTTGTTTGGCACTTGCCCTGCTTCCCATCGCTTCACCCACCTCCTGTATGCAACTGGCACCCTTCTAGCTATTACCCTACTTGCGTTTCCTAGAGTGGGTGGGTTTGCATATGTTTTAGGACTATGCAGGCCCTTGAAATGGACTCTCCTGAGAGACTGGCAGTTTTCTTTGCCACCCCAGCCCCCACTGGTTTTCATAGTCAGCATCACATGTAAATGTGGGGCAACTCCCATCTTGACTGGAAGTCCTGGATTTTGTGTGTGTGTGTGTGTGTGTGTGTGTGTGCATGTCATGCACATCACACAAAATGTTGAGTTTTGTTCATTGCCTTCTTACACTTACCATGTTTTCAAGGTTCAATTAGTTAGCATGAGTTACTCTTATCTCTTGCTGACTATGATTCCATTGTATGTATGTGTATACCATGTTTTGTTTATCCATTCTAATGTTGATGTAGAGCTGAGTTGCTTCCACCTTTTGGCTATTGTGAATAATGCTCCTATAAAAATGGGTGTACAAATATCTGTTGTAGTTCCTGCTTTCTGTTCTTTTAGGTATATACCCAGAAATGGAATTGCTAGATCATATGGTAATTCTGTATTTAATTTTTTGAGTAATTGCCATACAGTTTTCCATACCTGCTGCAGTATTTTGCATTCCGATCATTAGCACACATCCTTGCCAACAATTGTTACTTTTTGTTTTGTTTTGATAATGGGCACCCTAATGTGTATTTTACTTGCAGTTTTGATCTTTATAGAATTTTTATAGGCCCTTTGATGAAAATCAATTGGCTATTAATGTAAGGATTTTCCCTGTGTATTTTGGGGAATGCTTTCAACAGTTTTCTGGCAGGCAATCTTCATCTTTACCTTCTCCTTTACTGCCTCCTAGTGCAGAGCGTCGACATTAGCCAGAGGTGAGAGTGCATTCCTGGGCATGTACCCAGACTTGCACATATATGTGGCCTTCTAGTTCCCTAAGAATATGTCAGAACTTTTCAGAGTCTTGTGTACATCTGACTTTCCAGTTTTGGTCAATTTCTTTGCTGCAGTTGTTATTGCCATTATAAGGTGAAAGGTCTTGCACTGAGCATGTTCTAAATCAATTCAGATAAAGACCAATCTTGTGAATGGAGGGTTTCTGGATATGCCAGACAAGTCAAATGACAGCTTTCTGGGAATGGGAATTTTTACTGCGCTGCAAACTATTTTGAGGGTCTGTGGGACTGCTACTTTTCAGATTACTACTAAGTTGGAAGGCTGTTGGTTTCCATCTCATGAGGTCTTCCATTTCCAGAGTTTTGAAAACTAATTTTGACAATGTTTTGTGTCTCTGGAGGAGCAGATATCCTGAGTTCCTTATTCCGCTATTTTTAAAGGGTTACTCTCCTGTTTGCTTTTGTGATTTGCAATATTTTCTCTCTTTGGAAGTGTTGGTGACACATTTAAGAAATGTGTAGTCTCTTCTTTCCTCTAAGTTTTGGGTATGTGTTTGCTCATAATAAAGAGTAGTGGACTAAAAAACTAATGACAAGATCTGAATGTATGGGTGAAGTTTGTTGACTATGAGATTACTAGTATTTGTTCCTTGGAAATTATTTTAAATTTATACATTAAATTATTCTAGGAAGGAATAATTAGATCTCAATCTTATAGTAATATAAATGACAATTGGTTGAAGAGTTGAATATAAAAATCAGGAAAACCAGGGGAAATATTATTTGTCAAACTAGTAAAGAAATTTATTTTATATTTGAGGTTTAAAGATTTAAAATTAAAACAAAAAAAATTGGTGGCTTCAAACGGTCATCATTAGTCTTGTATTTAATGGCTTTGAACCTACAAAACTCATCCTGTTAACCTTGCTTGTGCAAATTGATAGGTTCCAAGAGAGGCATCTTCTATTGCTGTACTCTGAAACAGCAGATGTAAGCCATTTCTAAGGAATGCTTTGTTGCTGTTAAGATTGTCAGGTTACTGTTGACTTGAGGTGGTGACTTTTATAAGCCATTGTATAGGCACTATGGAGCAGAGACTGAGGCAGCTGGTGAGACAAGAATGTGAAAGTAGAGGAAAAGGCATAACTGCTAGAGGGAGTCAGAATTAAGGTGCAGGTGTCAGCAGTAGTAATCTTTTTAGCATTCTCATACTTTGCTGTTTGGGTCTGCTAGTTGTGGGTAATGTGGTCACAGTGAACAGACATTACTACAGATAGAGCATCTATAGCTTATTCCGCAGTTGACATTGATAATGGTGAATAGTCACCCAGGAATGGAAGAAATAACTGTCCCCTCCCAGTATTTTAAGAACAACCACACTAGAGGTATACCTTGTTTCTCTCTTGCAAATTTGTAAGCCTACTCCTGTCAGAGGGTGTAGTTATGGCACAGTGAAGTGGTAACTTGGTCACCAGGGCGTGCCCTGGCAACCTGCCTACTGATAGTATTGATGGGCTTATTAAGCCATTGACATGCTTTACTACTTATAAAAGAGAAGGTGATAGAAACATTGTAAGATTGAATCTAAGGCGTCTTTTCAGATCTTAGTGACTACTGTATTTGAAAATGACCCTCGCTGGTGGCACAACGGATAAGGTGCCAGCCTGTGAACTCGAAGGTTGCTGGTTCGATTTCCCAGCCAGGCTACATTGATGAGGTTGCAAGCCAGGTCTCCAGCCAGTTCCGTAGCTAGAGGCAGGTGAAGGGCAACCATACATTGATGTTTCTCTCCTTCTCTGCCTCTCTCCCTCCCCCTCTCTCTAAAAATAATGAATAAAATCTTTTAAAGAAAAGAATGAAAATGAGTGATAATTTTACTTATATCTGATCCTGAGATGACTAATAGATTTTCACTTTAGTTCCGACTTTAATTGGTAGTGGCCACCTGGAACAACATTGAGAAAGATTCTGAGGCTGCATTTGGACTTTAATAGAAAGATGGGTTGAAAAGATTATTGCTGTTTACCATAGAATGGAATGGGGGAGAAGTATACCAGGTTACTTCATCCCTTTCATTTTATCTCAATTTGCTGGTGTTTATTTCTGGTTCCCTTATTACTTAGAATTTTAGTAGAACAGAATGAAGTAGAAGTGAGTAGAAGCTTGAGAGAAGAAGTTTATATTCAGCATCTGGTTACCTCTGCAAGGGTTGGTGAATGAACTGAGTGAGACCAGAATGAGTGAAATACCTAGTTTTCAATAGTGAGGACATAGACAGGATTATTAGGTACCAGCTCTTTCACACAGTGATGTAACTCTCCTGTATGACATAGTGCTTGGTGTGTATAGAATGTTAAAAAATACAGTTTCCATCTCTACCCCTGAACAAGAATGGTTTGTAAGAAACTGCTAAAATTTCTAGTTTGGTCCCTGAAATGGGTGGCATAGGTTTGAATGCAAAAGTACATTACCTTGGAGTCTTAACTTTTATACTTAAAGTATATCTGTGTTTTGGTTGGGAAAGCCTTATTTTTTTCTTGACTTCTCCCCTGTGTCCCCAATTTTCCTCTTATTTTTGCTGTCATTAAGATGTAATAGTGAGTTTTGCTTCAATTTATATGTCAAAGTGAAATTACCCATTAATAGAAAAGTTAATGTCATGTTGATATTTTTTAAGCTCATCATTATCCAGTCACAACATTTGTAGAGAAATTACTTACAGCATTTTTAAATTAAGCATTGTCACAGAAAAGAAAAGCCTTTGTATTATAATATTAGAGCAATAGATCGTAAATTTAATATAATGTCTGAGAGCCTGAGCTCTGGATGCTTGCGCTCAGGGCTGGCATCGCTGCCCTAACTGTGTCACTTTATGCAACCTAAGGGGTCTTGCTTTCCTTATCTGTAAAATGGGGATGATAATAATCCCTTATGAGGCTGTTATAGGGTTAAATGGGATCTTTCCCTTATAGCTCCTAGATCAGCATTTGATCTATAGTAAGCACCCAATTATTGTTGGATATTGGTATTGTTGTTAATATACCATTTTTGTTATTAGGTGGGTTTGTATCATTGATTTTTTTTCAGTAATGGTTAATAGCTTACATATTTTAAGTACATATTTTTTCATACAGGTTGAATGTAATTTTTACAAAATTTGATGAAGTCCAAAAATCTGGAAACATGATACAATCTGCAAATGGTGAGTAGAAAAAGCAGTTATTCTATTTTTACTTTTTCAGTTTTATGTCAGTAATGCTTATGCTATTTCTGAACAGCTGAATTTGATATCTTGGTGTCTCATGACACCTCCATTTTCCTACTTTTCAAGGCTAGAAGCTATGAAGTTTTCATGACAATTTTTCACATTTTTCTCAGGATCTTGAGTCCATCAGCTACTTCTGTAGGCTTTACTTATAAAAATACATCTAGAATTCCAGTGTAACTGCTACTCTTCTCTTAGTGAAAACTGTATTTCACCTGTGCTCTCCTGGTAGCCTCCTGACCAATATTCTTGCCTTTATGCTTTCCCAATACCTACAGTCTTATCCATACAGTAATTAGAGTAATCCTTTTGGAATGTAACTTAAGTGATGTTAATTCCCCAATAAAAATCCTCCAGAGGTTTCCCATTATAGAGAGGCTCAAATTCAGTGGCTCACCATGGCCCACCAGGCACTGTATGAACTGATGCTGATCACCATGCTGATTACATCTTGTAATCTCCAAAATTACCTTGGCTCCCAAGTCATTGGCCTCCTTGCTAATTTTGAACAGACCGTCTCCTGCTTCAGGGTCTCTGTGCTTATGGTTCCATCTGCTTGAAACATTGTTCCCCCTCTGTCATCTTGGCCATCTTCTTCATTCCATCCAGCTCTTGGCTATAGTGTTACCTCATCACAAGGCCACCTGGAATAGCACATTGATATTTCTCAAGGATCTCTGTACTCTTAGCCTGCTTGGTGTATTACCTTCTTAGTGCCTATTACTATAAAATACTTTTTTATTCATGAGGGTAAGAACTTTATTTTATTACTTTCTTTATCCTTAATGCTTCAGAAAGTCTCTGACATGTGGTACATGTGTAATAAATATTGTTGAAAAAGTAAAATAATGAGACTTGAATTCTGACCTATTGTTTCTAGTATTTGTATTCCTTTTACCGTAGTTTGTGATGGTATTTGAGGACAAGTTGCTAACTCTAGTAATTCCAGAAGGGGAAGAATGTATAGGAGTGAATTTTATAAATAAAGTCATCAAAAAGCCAATTGCTTAAAAGAACTTTGCATTATAGCTATTTTAAAATTGCCGGAGATCTTAAATCATTACATAGCTTTCAAATTTTGAATATCTTGAATTTGTAAAAAAAAGTTTCAGTGATTTCTACCAGAGTGACATGCACATAAGGAAAGGTAAAGTCAGTGCCAAATCTAGGTCTTTTGACTAAACTCTGCTGTGTATCTGCCATTATCAGGAAAGAATTTATCTTTAGATGGCATGTTTCTTTCTTTCTTTTTTTTTTTTTTAAGATTTTATTCTTTATTATTTTTAAAGAGGGGGATAGGGAGAGAGACAGAGAGGGAAAAAGACATCTATGTATGGTTGGCTTTCACCTGCCTCCAGCAAAGGGCCTGGCTAGAGACCTGGCTTGCAACCTGGTTATGTGCCCTGGTTGGGGAATCGAACCAGTGACCTTTGGGTTAGCAGGCCAGTGCCTTATCCACTGAGCCACCAGCCAGGGCTGGCATATTTCTTATAAAATGCTTTAAGTGTTCTAAAAATGCTTTCATTTATTCCCTTTATTTTTTATAAACAATGCTAAAAATAAAATATATACCATAATTCAGCAATTACCATTTTCTCATAAATTCATTTTCCTATAATTATGTAATTTCAGCTATGGATTAGTTTCTGCACATTATCCCCTAGTTTTGTATTTACTTTCAGTTGTGCTTTAAAAAATATATGGTTATATCTCCTGTCAAGGCGGAGGCATAGTAGAGATGCCTTACTGCCCTCTGCCCAACCATAGAAAAAATTACAACCAGTTCTCAGAACAAATAATAGCCATCAGAAAATTGGGCTGTATGGAAGTCCGACAACCAAGGATTTAAAGAAGCCACATTCATCTAGATATGTAGGAGGGGCGGAATTGAGAAGACTATTAGATAGGTGGTGTGGTGTGGAGAGGCAGTGGTGGAATGGGTGGTCCAACATTCATGTATGGTAGATAAAAAACTGGAGTGATACCCCGGGAGCAAGCAGGCCCAGCTCCAGGCTAGAGTATACACACACAGGGTTCCAGCACCAGGAAAATAAATCCCCATTATCTTTGGCTATAAAATCCAGTGGGGGTTGGGGTAGTGGAAGAAACTGCCAGATTTTTGCTGCTTAAAGGGCCCACAAGGTCTCAGAAAGTACACATACCCACCACTCTGGGTTTCACCACCAGGGCAGCAGCTGGAAGAGTGCCAATCACATATGGGAATGGGGTGAAGTGACTAGAAATGGGTGAGTATTGTGCAAACCTGTGGAGGCCAGGCACTGGCCTTGTCCCCTCTCTGAGCCGTCACCAATACAGGGCCAAAATGTGGTGGAGTAGGTGGTCTCACCCTGGCAACTACCTAAAGCTCTGCCCCACACTATTTATAGGTGTCTTTGCTATATAGGCCACACTACTAAGACAGGGAGTAAAAGTAGCTCTATCTGATACAAGAAACAAATACAGGGAGGCTGCCAAATTGAGGAGACAAAGAAATACGGCCCAAAAGAAAGAACAGAACAAAACTCCAGAAAAAGAACTAAACAAAATGGGTAGAGCCACCCTATCAGATGTAGAATTCAAAACACTGGGGATCAGGAAGCTCAAAAAGCTCATTGACTATGGGAAAAACATAAGGGAAGAAATGAAGGTTATATTAAATGAAATAAAAATCCACATGAAACCAGGGGTGAAGGGAAGGAAACTGGGGTTCAAATCAGTGACTCGGAACATAAGAAAGAAATAAACAATCAACCAGTACAGAAAAAGGAAACAATTGAAAAAAAAAAAGTGAGGATAGACATAGGAACCTCTGGGACAACTTTAAATGTGACAATTTCCAAAGCATAGGGATGCCAGAAAGATAAGAGGAAGACCCCAAGAAATTTAAAACTTACGTGAAAAGGTAATGAGGGAAAACTTTTCTAATTTGATGAAGGAAATAGACTTTCAAGTCCAGGAAGCACATAGAGTCCCAAACAAGCTAGAGCCAAGGAGGGCCACACCAAGACACATCATAATTAAAATGCAAAAAATTAAAGATAAAGAGAGAATCTTAAACGCAACAAGAGAAAAGAAGAGTTAACCTACAAAGGAGTCCCTATAAGGCTATCAGCTGATTTCTCAAAAGAAACTTTGCAAGTAAGAAGGGACTGTTAAGGAGTATTCGAAGTGATGAAAATCAAGGACCTGCAACCAAGATTACTGTACCCAGCAAAGCTATCATTTAGAATGGAGGGCAGATAAAGTGCTTCCCAACAAGGTAAAGCTGAAGAAGTTCATCACCACCAAGTCATTATTATATGAAATGCTAAAGGAACTTACTTAAGAAAAAGAGGATCAAAGGTATGAACATTAAAATTCAACAAATTCACAACTATCAACAACTGAATCTAAAAAGAAAAAAAAAAAACTAAGCAGACAACCAGACAGTATCAGAATCATAGATATAGACATCATTTGGAGGGTTATTAGCTGAAAGGGGAAAGGGAGAAATTGTGCAGGAATTAAGCATAATTGGTAGGAACAAAATACACAGGGGGAAGTTAAGAATAGTATAGGAAATGGAAAAGCCAAAGAACTTAACATGCACAACCCATGGACATGAAGTAAGTGGGCAAGGATTGCTGGAGTGAAGGGGATACTGAGCAGAAGGGAGCAAAGGGGGAAAAATTGGAGCAAGTTAACAGCATGATCAATAAAATGTACTTAAAAAAAAAAAGTAAAAATGCCATTAATATTGCTGGAATAAGAAGAATCATGCTCCAGGGATGAGTGAGTTTGATGGTAAGCATGGTTGGGGCTACCCAGCTTGTATGGATTTCCAGTTCAAAATTTGTTTGCACCAAGACAGAAAGCACTGGGCAAGTATGTAGTAGTTTTGGTGGAAAAGTGCATTTGTGCTTTGTAGCCTATATTGTGACTATGAAACAGACTCTCCTTATAATACTGGCATTGGAGAAAAGAACCATGTTCATGTTAGAGGCCTTGCCTATGGGTGAGGGAGGGGAAGAAAGTGAATAGCTTCAATTAACATGACTCATAATTTAATCATTAAGACTACCAAAATTTTAAGGCATTGGCTGTATCCAGGTATACATATTGCCCGCAACTTTTATATTTGTGTGCATGTGTGTGTGTCTGTAGTATGTATGAATACATGTTGTATATATAGGGATAGGTTAGAGAATGAAAGCAGTTCTTTTAAAGCAGATGCTAAAAATAGCAGATGATAAAAAAAAAAAAAACTTTAAAACTATTTGGAAGCCTGTAATTTTACCTTTTTTACTACAGAGGGTGAGCAAGAGTGGGTTTACAGTTGTTCATATGGAAAATAATACAAAAATTAATAATGTGAGGATAAACTCTTGTGTTTTGTGTACTCACAACTCTAAACCTGCTTTTGCCCCACCCTGCATACCGTTATATATGGTATTACTCTTTTAATTGTTAGAGCCAAAATAGAATAACCTATAGGCATATGTTTGAAGATTTCAGATTTCCTAACCCAAATAAATTTAGTCTCTTTGCAGTAACTTTGAGAGACCAGTAAGATATTTAATAGCTGTCAGAAACCAGAACAATACCTGATTTCCTTCTTTGAACATTTAGATAGCAGAGAGAAACCTTAATAGCCATGGATATATCCCATTTCCCTCTGCTAATTTTTGTGTTTTTTTTTTTTTTGCCCAATGACTCCCTGAGCAACCTTTTTTTTTTTTTTTTTTAACCCTTCTAGACTTAAGACTATCGACTGCTCTACTTTTTCTGTGCTTTGCCCATGTTGCTCCATAGACAGATTAGTTTATAACCTTAGGAGCTTTCTTATGAGTTCTAGGAGTTTTTGTAGATGCCTTGAGACTTCTGCATAGATAGTCATATCATTGGCAAAAAGGACCAGTTTTATCTCTTTTAGGTCTGTATACTTTTTATTTATTTTTCTTGCTTTATTGTACTGGCTAGAACTTCCACCACTATGCAAAAGAGGAGTACTGAGAGTGGACACCCTTGTCTAGTTCCCAATCTTAAGTGTTTCACAACTAAGCTCGATGTTAACAGTAGGCTTTTTTGTAGATGTTCTTCAGCAAGATGAGGCAGTTCTCATCTATTCCTTTTATCTGAGTTTTTATCACAAATATGTGTTGGTTTTTTTTTGTTTTTTTTTTAAGATTTTATTTATTATTTTCAGAGAAAAAGAAAGGGAGAGAGGCAGAGAGGGAGAGAAATGAGAGAAACATCAATGTATGGTTGCCTTTCACCTACCTCCAGCTATGTACCTGGTTTGTAATCTGGTTACGTGCCCTGGCTGAACCAGCCAGGAATTGAACCAGCGACCTTTGGGTTCCCAGGCCAGTTCCTTATCCACTGTGCCACCAGCCAGGGCTTTGTGTTAGTTTTTTTTTTTTTTTTTAAATCATCACTCTAAGCATTGAGATAGAATTCATGCCAAAAATTCAATTTTTTTTTTTTTAAAGG